>JAGVVM010003101.1:0-48137 GCA_019149425.1 Psidium friedrichsthalianum
GCAATAAGAAAATGTGCAACGTCAGTTCATGGTTGACAATATCCCTTTCTCTTTTAATGTTGCTGCGACCTGTTTTATATGGTTATTAACTACATTTGTATGTTCAAAACATCAGTTCACAATGTGTACAATCTCCCAGTCATGCATTAATTACCTTTCTATGGGAAGTTTTTTTCCATTTGAATGGACTCAAATATAAAGCATCACGGACTATGTAGGTTTAATTTTCTTACCAAGATTTTTCCACCCAAATATTTGCTACCACGGTGAAAATTTTGTGTCACACTTGAAGAAGGCTGAACCTAGTTTGGGACTGACGTCCAGTTCTTATCTTGAGTTTTTTCTCCTACATAAATGTAATATAATCCATGTTCTTGTAGATGCTACTGATCAACACTGATTTTTTAATATTTTTTAAGATCTTTCTTTAGTTTTCCAAATGATTCTTTCATTGACGGTCCTTCTTTGAAATTCAAGGTTGGTCATGTGCTACTAAAAAATTGAACCATTTCTGAGTCAAGACTCTGAATGAACAGGCTGGCAAGATGCTGCTTGAAAGATTATGAAAGAGTATGCCAGACGATGCCCGGTAATACTAAATTATAATCTGCTTCCATTTTATAATAAGTTTATGGGGACCCAGGAACCTTTACCATGAGATGCTGGAGTATCATTGAGGACAAATTCTATCCTGGGTTGAATGGGCCATAAAAGAACCGCCATTTCAGGGGGACCTTAGTCATATTCCTTTTCAGTAAGTTATATGAATGCCAATATACATGTTGAACATGGCAGAAGGGCCCAAATACGATAATGATTTGACTGTGGTCCAATTTTCTACTAATACTAAAGTAACTTTTTTTTCTCCCTCTATGATGAATCAATCTTGTCATTTGCTGGAGCTTACGTAGACAAATCATATCCTAGTGTTTGAATGGACCATAAAGAAACAGCCATTTCGTGGGACTTAGTCATCTTCGCTTTGCAGTAAGAAGTTGTCGCCGACCATGGTGACATTGCAAAAGTGCCGAATAATGATAATGATTTCACTGGTCCGTTTATGCTGGGTTGAAGCAACTTTCTCTCTCCGCATGAGTTGCCCTGACCAATGAAATAAGGTCCAGTGGTCACGATTCTTTAACCCATCTGACATATCATATACAAGCTTGCAGAATGAATGATCTTGATTTTGTAAACCCGAATTACTGTATTGTTTTTTTCTGCGAACAATGGTGGACTTGTGCTTATTTACTCACAGACTTTACACGGGATACATGCCCATCAAGCAAGCCAAAACCCAAGTTCAGAGTCAGGAGCCATTTCTGAGTCGACCACAGTAATTATGTCGAAACGCAAATAAAAAAAAAAAAAAAAAAAAACGAAGCAAAGCAGATCAATTTTGTGGCCATCGACCGTACCTAAAGACTCTGTGAGTGAAAACAAAAAAAATAAGGGAAAAGAAAAGAAAAAGGGAGAAGGAAGAAGGAGGGGGGAAAACAGGAAAAAAGAAAAAGGGGGGGCAAAGAGAGGAAGAAGGAGAAAAAAAAAGAGAAAAGAAAAGGGAAAAAAAGGGGAGAAAAAAAGGGAAGAAAGAGAAAAAGGAAAAAGGGGGGGGAGAGAGGGAGGAGAGGGGGGGGGGGGGGAGAAGAGGGGGGGGGGGGAGGAAGGGGGGGGGGGAAGGGGAGAAGAAGGGGGGAAGGAGGAGAGGGAAGGAGGGAGAGGGGGGGGGGGGGGGGGGGAGGGGGAAGGGGAGAGGGGAAGGGAAGAGAGGGAGGGGGGAGAAAGAGAAAAGAAGGAGAAGGAGGAAGAAGGAAAGAAAAAAAGAAGGTAGAAGAAAGGGAGGGGGGGGGGGGGAAGAGGGGGGGAAAGGGAGGAAGGGGAAAGAGAGAGGGGAAGAGGAGGAGAAGAGAAAAGAAAAGGGAAGAAAGAGGGGGGAAGGGGGGTGGAAAGAAAGAAGAGGGGGGAAAAGAAGAAAGGGAAGGGGAAAAGAGACATAGGGGGGGGAGAAGAGGAAGGAAAGGGGAGGGGGAAAGAAGAGGAGGAAAAAAAAAAGGAAGGGGGAGGGAGAAAAGGGAGAGAGAGGGAGGGGAGAGGGGAGAGGGAGGAGAAGAAAAAGGGAGGAGGGAAGGGGGAAAGAGGTGAGTGGAGAGGGAGAGAAAAAGAAGGGGGTGAAAAGGAAAAAAAGGGTGAAAAGGGGGAGAAAAGGAAAGGTGAAAGAGGGAAAAAAGAGGAGAAAGAGGAAAAAAAAAAAGGGGGGGAAAAAAGGGAAGGGGAAGGGGGAAGAGGGGGAGAAAAAGGAAAAAAAAAAAGAGAGGGGGGGGAGGGAGGAGGAAAGGAGGGGGGGGAGGGAAAGGGAAAGGGGGAAAGGAAAGAAAAAGGGGGGGGGGGGGGGAGAAAGAGAAAGGAAGAAGGGGAGGGGGAAGGAGGGAAAGGAAGAGGAAAGGGGGGGGAGGAGAAAAAAGGGAGGGGAAGGAGAGGAGGACAGGGAAAGGGAGGAGAGGGGAAAGAGGGCGAGAGAGGAAGGGGGGAATGGGGAGGGGTGGTTAGAGAAGGGGAGAAAGGGGGAAGGAGGAAGAGGGAGGGGGGGAGAGGGGGGAGGGGCGGGGGGGGGGGAAGAGGGGGGAAGGAAAAGGCGGGGGAGGGGGGCGGAGGAAGGAAAGAGGAAGGGGGAAAGAAGGGGAGGAGAGGAAAGGGGGGGGGGGAAAAGGGGGGGGAGGGGGGGGGGGGGAGGGCGGAGGAGAGGGAGGAAAAGGGGAAAGGAAGGGGAAGGGGAAGCGGGAGGGAAAAGGGAAGGACAACGGGGGGGGGGAAGGGAAAAGAAAAAGGGGAGGGGGGAAAAGGAAAGGAGAGGGGGGGAAAGAGAGAAGAGAAAAGGGAGCGAAGGAGGGAGGGGGGGAAACGGGAAGGGGGGAGGGGAGGGGGGAAAAGAGAAAGAAAAAGAAGGAAGGGAGAAAGAGGGGGGGGGGAAGGGGGAAGAGAAGGAGGGAGAAGAGGGGGGAGGGAGGGAGAGGGGGGAAAAGGGGGGGAAGGGAAGGGAGGAGGGAAGAGGAAAAAAGGAAGGGTCGGGAGGCGAGAGGAAAAGGAGGAAAAGGAGGGAGGGAGAAGAAAGAAAAGAGAAGGGGAGAGGAAAAAGAGGAGGAGAGAGAAGGAAGGGAGGAAGGAGGGAAAGGAGGAGGGGGGAGAGGAGGAAAAAGAAGAAGGGGAAGAAGGAAGGGAGGGAAAGGGAGAGGGGAAAGGGGCAAAGGAGGAAGGGGGGGGGGGGGGGGGGGGGGGAGGGGAAGGAGGGGGGGGGGGAGGGAGGGGGGGGGGGAACAAGGGAAGGGGAGGCGGGGGGGGAAAGGGGGGGGGGGGAGGTAGAGGGGGGGAGGGGGAAGAAGGGGGAAGGAGGGGAGAAAGGGGAAAAGGAAGAGGAAAGGAGGGGAGGGGGGGGAGAAGGAGGATAGGGAAGGGGGGGGGAAGGAGGAAGGGGGGGGGGGGGGGGGGGGGGGGGGGGGGAGAAAGGGAAAGAAAAGGGGGGGGAGGGGGGAAGGGGGGTAGGGCGAAGGGGTGGGTAGGGGGAGAGGAGACAAAAAGAGCGAGGGGGGGGGGAAAGGGGAAGAAAGGAGAGAAGGAGGAGGGAGGAAAAGGAAAAGGAAGAGGAGAGGGGGAAGAGAAGGGAGAAAAAAAGGAAAAAAGGAGGAGAAAGAAAGGAAGGGGGGGAGGAGAGGAAGAGGAGGGGGAAGAGGGGGGTAAAAAAGAAGGGAAAAGGGGGGGGAAGGGGAAAGGGGAGGAGGGGGGGAGAAGGGGGGAGGGGGGCAGGGAGGGGGGGGGGGGGAAGGCGGAGAGAGGAAAAGGAAGAAGAGGGATAGGAGAGGGGGGAAAAAAGGGAAGAGAAAGGAAGGAGACGGGGGGAAAAAAAAAAAAGGGGGGAAAAGAGAAGAAAAGGGGAGAAAAGGGAAAGGAGGGAAACAAGGGAAGGGAGAAGAAGAGGGGGGAGAGGGGGGGACAAAAGGGAAGGAAGAAGCGGGAAGTAGGGGGGGAGGGGAGAAAGGAAGGGAAAAAAGAAAAGGAAGAGGGGAAGGGGAAAAGAGAGGGGGGGAGGAGAAAAAGGAAGGGGGGAGGGGGGGGGGGTGGGGGGGGGGGGGGGAGGGAAGAGGGGGAGAAGGGAAGGGGAGAGGGAAGGAAAAAGAGAGAGAGAAGGAAGGAAAAGAAGGGGGAGGGGGGGGGGGGGAGAGGAAGAAGGAAGGGGGTGGGGGGGGGGGGGAGGGGGGGGAGAAAAGGGAAGGGGAAGGAAGGGAAAGGGGGCGAGAGAAGAGGGGAGGGGGGGGGGAAAAAGGGAGAGGGGAGGAAGGGAAGGGGGGAGGGGAGAAAAAGGAAGGGAAAGGGTGGAAAATGAATGGAAGGATGCGGGGGGAAAAGCAAAGAGGGAAAAGGGGGGGGGGAAAAAGGAGAAGAGGAAGAGAAGGGAAGGGGGGAGGGATAAGAGGGGGAGGAAAGGGGTAGGGGAGAGGAGAAGGGGAAAAAGAAGGAAGGAAAAAAAAAGAAAAGAAAGGGAGAGGAAGAAGGAAGAAGGAGAGGAAGAAAAAGAAGGAAGGGGGGGAAGGGGGAAAAGGGGAAGGGGGGGAGGGGGGGGGGGGGGGGGGGAGGAGGGGAAAGGGAGAGAAAAAAAGAGGGAGGGGGGGGAAGGGGGAAGAGGAGAGGGGGGAGGGAGAGAAGGGGAAGGGAGGGGAAGAAGGGGGAAGAAAGGAGGGGAAAGAGAGGGAAAAGGGGGGAGAGAGAGAAAAAGGGGGAAGGGGGGGGGAGGGGGGGAAAGGGAAGGAGAAGGGAACGGGGGAACGGGGGGGGGGGAGAAGAGGAAAGGGGTGGGAGGGGAAAAGGGGAAAAAGGGAAGGGAAGAAAAAAAGGGGGGGAGAAAAGGAGAAGAGGAGGAAGGAGAAAGAAGAAGAATGAAGGGGGGAAGAAGGGGCGGGAGAGGGAGGGGGGGGGGAAGGGGGAGAGGAGGAGGACAGAAGGGGGGGGGGGGGGGATAGGAGGGGGGGGAAGGAGGGAAGGGAGAGATAGGGAAGGAAAGAGAGAAGGGAGAGGGGGGAAAAAGGGGGGGGAGGGGAAAGGGAAAAAAAAGGAAGAGGAGAGGGGGAACGGGGGAGAGGGAAAAAGAGGGAGGGGGGGGGAAAGGAAGGAAGGGGGGGAGAAGGGAGGGGGGGGAAGGAGGGGGGGGGGGAAAAAGAAAGGGAGGGAGAGGGGGGAGAAGGGAAAAGGGGATAGGGGGGGGGGGGGGGGGGAAAAAAAAACGGGGGGGGAGGAAAAGGGGGGGGGGGAAAGGGAAAGGGGGGGGGGGGAAAAAAAAGGGGAGGAAAGAAAGGGGAAAAAAAAAGAGGGAAGGGGGAAAGAAAAAAAGGAGGGAGGGGGGGGGGGGGGAAAGGGGAGGGGGGAGGGAGGAGAAAAGGGGGGGGAGGGAGGGGGGGGGGGAAAAGGAAGGAAGGATGGGGGGAGGAGGGGGGGAGGGGGGAAAGGGGAGAGGGGGGGAGGAAGGGTGAGGGGGGGAAAAAAGAAGGGGGGGGAAGGGGGGGGAAGGGCGAGAAAAAGGGGGGGGAAAGAGGAAGCGGGGGGGGCGAGGGAAAGGGGAGAAAAAGGGAGGGGGGGGGAGGGAGGGGGGGAGGGGGGGGGGGGAAGGGGGCAGGGGGGGGGGGAAAGAAGGGAGAAAGGAAGGAAGAGGGGGGGGGGGAAGAAAGAAGAGGGGGGGAGGGGGGGAGGGAAAGAGGGGGGGGGGGAGAGGGGGAGCAGGGATAGGAAAGAAGGAAGAAAGAGGGGGGGGAAGAAAAAAAGGGAAGGAAGGGGGGGAAAAAAAGAGGGGGGGAGGAAGGGGGGGAAGGGGGGAGAAGAGGGAAAGGGGGAAAAGGAGGAGCGGAAAGGGAAAGGATGGGGAAATGAAAGGGGGGGAGGGAAAAGGGGGGGGGGGGGGCCGAAAGAGGGGGAGAGGGAAGGGAAAGAAAGGGGGAAGAAGGGGAAAAAGGGAAGAGAAAGGGGAGGGGGGAGAGGGAAGGAAGGGAAAAAGAAGGGGGGAAAGGGAAAAGGGGGGGGAGAGGGGGGAAGAAGGGGGGGGGGGGGCGAGGAGGGGAGGGAAAGAGGGGGGAGGGGGGGGGGGGAGGGGAAGGGAAAGAAAGGAAGAGGGGGGAGGGAGAAAGAGGGGGGAGGAGGAGGGGATAGGGGGGAGGGAAGAGGAGGGGAGGAGGGGGAAAAGAAGGGAGGGGGGGGAAGGGGGAGAGGGAGAAGGGGGGGGGGAAAGGAAAGAGGGGAAGAAAGGAGAAAAGGGGAAAAAAGGGATAAAGAGAGAGGGGGGGGGAGGAAGAGAGAGGGAGGGAGGGGGGGGAGGGGCGAAAAGAAGGGAAGCAAGGAGGGGGAGAAGGAGGGGGAAAAAAAGGGAGAAAAGGGGGGGGGGAGGGGAGGGAAGGAAGGAGGGGGGGAGTGGGAGGGAGGGAAAGAGAGGGAGGAGGACGGAACGAAGGAGGGAAGGGAGGGGGGGGGGAGAAGGAGAAGGGGGGAAGAGGGGGAAAAAGGGAGGGGGAGAAGGAAGGGAAGGGGGGAGGGGGAGGAACAAGCAGGGGGGAAAGAAGGAGCGAGGAGGGTAGAAGAAAAAAGGAAGAGAAGGGGGGGGGGGGAGAGGGGAGGGGGGGGGGGGAAGAGGGGGGAAGGGAGAAGAGGTGAGGGGGGAGAGGGGGGAGAGAGGGAGGGAGAGGGAGGAAGGAAGAGGAAGCGAAAGAAAAAAGGAGGGCGGGGGGGGGAAAGGGGGGAGGGGAAAAGAAGGGAAGGGAAGGGGAAAGAGGAGGAAGGGGGGGGGGAGGGGGGGAAGGGGGAAGGGGGGGGGGGGGGAGGGGAAGGGGGGGAGGGGACGGGGGGGGGGGGAGAGAGGAGAGGGAGGGTAAAAGAAACGGGGCGGGGGAACGGAGGGAGGGGGAGGAGGGGGGGGGGGAGGAAAGGGCGGGAAGGGGGGAGGGGGGGAAGGGAGGGGACAGGAAAAAGAGGGAGGGGGAGGGGAGGGAGAGGGAAGGGGGATGGGAGGGGGGGGAGAAGAAAAAAGGAGAGGAGAGAAGGAAAAGGGGGGGGGGGGGGGGAGGGATGAAAGGGGGGGGGGAGAGGGGGGGGGGGAGAGGAGGGGGGGGGGAGGGAAGGGAAAAAAAAGGGGAAGAGGAAGGGGGGGGGAAGAGGGGGGAGGAGGGGGAAGAGGGGGGAGGGAGGAAGGGGGGGGAGGAGGGGGGAGGGGGGGAAGAGGGGGGGGGAGGGAGGGGGAAAGGGGAACGAGGGGGAGGGGGGGGAGGAGGGGGGGGGAGAGAAGAGGGAAGGGGAGGGGGGGGGGGGGGGGGGAAGGGGGAAAAAAGGGGGGAAGGAGGGGGGAGGCGGGAATGGAGAGGGAGGGGGGGGAGGGAGGGGGGGGGGAAAGGGGAGGGGAGGGGGGGGGGGGGGGGGGGGGAGGGAGGGGGAGAGAAGGGGAGGGGGGGTGGGGGAGAGGGGGGGGGGAAGGGGGTCAGGAGGGGGAGGAAGGGAGGAGGAAAGGGAGGGGAGAGGGGGGAGGAGAAAAGGAAGGGGAGGGGAAGGGGGGGAGGGAGGGGGGGGGGGGAAAGGGGAAGGGGGAGGGGGGAGAAAGAGTAGGGGAGAGAAGGGGGGAAGAAAGAAGGGGGGGAAGAAAGAAGGAGAAAAGAGAAGGGGGGGAAAGGAAGGGAAGGGGGGAAAAAAAAAGGGAAAGGGGGAGAAGGGGAGGAAAGAGGACGGAAGAGGGAGGGAGAGGGGGGGGAAAGAGAGGAAGAACCAGGCCGGGCGGGGGAGGGGGAAGAAAGGGGAGAGGGGGAGGGAAAAAGGAAGAAGGGAGAGGAAAAGGAAAGGAAAATGAGAGAAGGTGACGAGGGGAAGGAAACGGTGGGGGGGAAAATTGGGGAAGGGGAAGAGGGAAAGAAAGGAAGGAGGGGGGAGAGAGAGAAGAGATAGCAGCACTGCCACTCAAAAGAGTTGGGTTATCAGTGAAAGTCCAGCCTGACAAAAGAAGATGGATGCGAGGAAGAAAGCTTGAAAAAGATTGTAAGCATTGTAACCTCGTTCTGTATTCCGGTTCGGTCACCTCTTGGCTTATGATGTACGAGGCTTGGTCTTCAGATTCGGCGCTGTAGATATCAAATATGTGGAGTCCAATTGAAGCTGATCTCTCTGTTTACAGTTGCGCAATAACATTTGTGTGTGTGGATGGAACGTTCTCCTTTCCTAGTTCTGTGTGTTTGCTTTCATTTCTCTTTCTCCCTAACGTGACTCTTGCTTTATTTCTTTTTCCTCCGGGAGAGAGGTTTCATTGAAATCCTCGGAGCTTCTATGTTGTGGTGTAGGGGGAACGCCGAACTCTGACATGTTCTTGCATCTCTGATTGCGGCTTGATCTCGTTACAAAAGTCATCAATTGTTGCCGGTGACTTGGCTGTCAATTTGAGGCAAATTCGACCAGTTCGGGGTGGCAGCGGATGCCTAAAAAGGTGCGCAGAGTCCTACCTACGAAAGCTAAGGGGGAATTGGAGGAGAGGTGCGTGCCAAGTAGAACGGAAGGAAGGTGGTGTGTCGGCTCCACTTGGATTTGAACGCTCGTTACGTGAACCGCTGTCGTTTTGTTGACGACCATGCATTTGTGTTTCGTGCGGTTCGTGGATTACAACGCTGGCAGTTATTATTGTGCTAGTTGAACGCTCTTCAACCTCTACAAAGCCATATTAGAGAGAAAACCCATAGTGAGCAAGCAGATAGTCATATACAGAATCAGTTCATTTTAAGGTAGTTCGAATTACGAATAATAACAGAAGTCACGACCTGCCAAAAGTACTCGAGCTTACAAGACTGAGCAAAAAAAGAAAAAAGGAAGACGGGATTTAACATCTGCAAGACCGGACCGACCTACTTCTTCCAAGGCATGTTTCGACAACAAGACATCAAACAAGAATCGAAAAGGAAGAAGGAAACACCAATATAACCCCGTTTCCCCTTTCTCTACGATCGAGTGGTTACTTAGCCATCATCACCTTCACGAATTCCTCGATAGTTTATTTGTCCGTCGCCATCCACATCACCTCCCTGATCATCTCATCCACTTCTTCATCGGTGAGCTCTTCTCCCTAGGTTAGTCCATCACATGGCTCAGCTCCGCAGCCGAGATGAAACCATTCTGGTCCTTGTCGAGACTCTGAAAGCCTCTTTCAGCTCCTCCTCGGAATCAGTGTCTTTCATCTCCTGGCCATGAGGTTTTAGGAACTCGGGGAAGTCAATGGTCCCATTTGCCATCAGCATCGACTTTCGTTGATCATGTCCTGGAGCTCAGCCTCAGTTGGGTTCTGACCCAGTGACCTCATCACGGTTCCAAGTTCCTGGTAGTGATGCAACCTGTTATATGGGCAATCAAATTGCTTTCAGTGAACAGAGAGACAAGCTTCCTCAATCTATAGAGAAACCATTGCATTTAATGGCCCAAAAAGGGGGAACTCAACAAATGCATCTTCGAGGAATTGTTTAAATAAGATCAAGATGATTTCCACCAAGGGCAAAAGAAAGACGTGATGATGATGCAGCAATTTCAATTCATAATCCAAAATTAATAGGGACACCATAGAAGATGGCAGCAAAAGGAAATTTTTCATATTTTTATCACTAACTAAAATCAGGATACAAATAAGTCATATGAAGTAACTAAGTCGTCCTTTCCTCCAAACAACACATGTAACAACAACATAACTTGCTAAGCCCAGAAGAAACCAACTTGCCGTAGGCAAAACCTCAAGATTGTTCTGAGCAACTATATTATATTGAGCAACTTGACTTCAAGCAATATGAAATTAAAACGCCAGTCGATTATAAGGGCATACTATCTATCATATATTGCACATTGCTTAGTTTTGTGTAGAGTTAGAGAAGGGAAAATCAATTTCCTGCCTCTGTAGTTGACCATCCCCTGCCCTGACCAATCATTATTTAGGACTGTAGTGATCACAATTGACTCAAACAATATACATCAGAGCTCCCCTTTAGCTTTGGAAGGACACGATGGAAGTAGAGATTTCGAAAGCAGAACTCATAATATGTCCGCATATTAGCATAGTATTAATGACTATGGACCACAGGTGATGGGGAAGCCCCACAGCTACACGCGCATCGCTCATAAAAATTGAGGTAACTCTCAGCTATTTAAACTTTCACATAGTGTGTGGTTGTTAGGCTGTGATCTAACACGGTGATCATGACACATCCACTGCATAAAATATTGACGTTATCAAAGTGAATCACCCAAGCAGATGAGTTATTGTAATAATCAACAATCAGAGAACCCGTGGGGATGGAGGGAGGGATGGGGATGGTAACGTTATGTGCAAAACCAAATCATGGAACAGGTGATGGGAGGTACTTGGGAAAGTACAGATTGCACTGCGATCGTAACACTATGCTGTAAGAATTTGAACACAGTAGGACAATATTTGGCACATCATAGATAGTTGGGCATCATTCGAAATTAAAATGCTAAACGAATAACCACCAAAATGTTCCATGGAAAGCAAGACGGGGAAAAAAAATGGATTGCCATAACAGAGTGAGGTGATTCAATGAGAAAATGTCGGAAAACACACAAGTCATATAATAAGCACAATTCCAATGTCATTCATCAAGTTATACATCTACTGTCCCAAAACCTCCACACCACCAGCCAAAACTAACAAATTTGAATGAAGTTCCTCAGGTTTTCCCATGGATTTCCCATCGAGCAAACATTTAAGGATGCTACAAGATTCATGAAAGAGAACACCAACATTTTCTCGGCATAAGTTTACATGCAAGTTCCAATCGGCCAATCGGAACGAAAATTAAGAAAGCAAAAGCGGATTCGATCTAGCTCGAAATTGAACCCAAGGCAAACAGGTCGCCGTAAACGACCATTGGATTTTTTCCCCGCGTGAAGCCGCGTAAACTGACCGCTACGAGAAAAGCTAATTCGTCCTCCCCCCCAACCAAAAGCAAAAGCGCGAACCGAGAGAACCAAGGCTCCTCGCGCGTCCGACGCACGCCCATACCATATCGCGCTCGGAGAATCGCAAAAACACGAAAGTCCACGAGTCAAAGCCAAGGAAGCAACGAACGGTGAACTAGATCCACACTAAAAACACAGGCTGACGCGAGCGACGGACATCGACGTCGCTGCGAACGCACGCACCTACGTATATGGACAAAAGAGAGCGTACAGATCATGCGCCGAGCAAAACTACGCGGGAGAGAGAGAGAGAAGGGGAGCGAACCATCGCCGTCCTTGTCGAACAAGCTGAATGCTTCCTTGAACTCCGAGATCTGCTCGTAGCGATGCTGAGTCTGAAGTCACTGATCCGCCATCTCCTCCCTCGGCGAGCTTCCTCTTCCAAAATGCGAAAAGCGAAGGGGGTGGTGTTTGGAAGAATCGATCGTGAAATTCAAGAGGGAGAGAGAGAGGGAGAGAGAGAGGGGTTTTATACAGAGGAAAAGAACGGATCCAACGCGCTGCGAGACCGTACTCAGATTTGTCATCGCCACCGTCCGTTTCGTTGCCGCTTTTACACCCTTTTTGCCCTTTATATCTTTTGTCAGTTTTAATACCGTTTGAACGCGACCCCCCGCGGATATTTTTGATTTCTGCTTTTTCTTCAATGGACTTTTTAAATTCCCTTCTATTTCCTCCTCCTCTTCTTCTTCACATTTAGTACTTATCCTGGAGTGAATTTATTGCGTTCTCTTTATAACTCAAGGAATTTTCGGGCCCGCATTTGGTAGATATACTTGCTGAAGTTTTTTTTATTTTCACAAGCGAAAGAAAAATCGTGACGGGCCTTTACGCGGTTCGTTGGTGTCGTTTATAAGTTTCTCGAATATAAGTCGAAGCGAGAAAAAGAAGCAAAGCATGATTCGATTAGAGAAAATAACATTGGATTTATTAATTTTGAAAAAGCGAGAATGAATCTCGCCTTCATTTTAATTCCCTTTTTTTTTTTCCCCCAATTGGGATTAAAAACGGAAAAAGAGAGAGAAAAGCAAAAAGCTACAAACTCGATAAGTAAAGCTGTAAAAATTGATTCTTTCGCCACGCTCCCGAATTCGCTTAAAAATATTTTTCCTTACGGGAAAAGGTCTATTTACATTCTGCACATCCCGGAACATTTTGAGAAACGAAATTTTTTTTTTTTCCCCTCCTTCGATTACTATAATCAGAATGAGGAAAAGGCGCATTTGTTTCTCCTAAGCCCGATGTGCAGAATGAATTTCCCTTTTCCCGTGAAGACTACAAATATTATTTAAGTTCAAAGAGATTGGGAAAGAATTATTTTTACAGCTTTACTTATCGAAGTTTGTATTTTGTATATGTTTGAGCATTTCAAATTTAAAACAAAAAAGAAGGGAAAAAAGAAAAGAACAAAGCACCTAAATTGCAAGATTCATGTTTAGATTTTTTAAAAAAATTCCTATCAATCCCAATTCATTTTTTAATAATCAAATCTTGCTTTGCTTTCTTTTTCTCTCTTCCAACTTATATTCGAGTTTAACTTATAAACGACATCCAACGAACCGCTTAAAATCCCTTCATGCGATTTTTCCTTCAAAATGTGAAAATAAAAAAAACTTCAGCAAGTATATCTACCAAATGCGTGGTGTATAAATCACTTGGGTAATAAAGAGAACGCAATAAATTCACTCCAGGATAAGTACTAAATGTGAAGAAGAAGAGGAGGAGGAAATAGAAGTGAATTTAAAAGTCCATTGAAGAAAAAGCAGAAATCTAAAAATATCCGCGGGGGGTCGCGTTCAACGGTATTAAAACTGACAAAAGATATAAAGGGCAAAAGGGTAAAGCGGCAACGAAACGGACGGTGGCGATGACAAATCTGAGTCCGGTCTCGCAGCGCGTTGGATCCGTTCTTTTCCTCTGTATAAAACCCCTCTCTCTCTCCCTCTCTCTCTCTCCCTCTTGAATTTCACGATCGATTCTTCCAAACACCACCCCCTTCGCTTTTCGCATTTTGGAAGAGGAAGCTCGCCGAGGGAGGGAGATGGCGGATCAGCTCACCGACGAGCAGATCTCGGAGTTCAAGGAAGCCTTCAGCTTGTTCGACAAGGACGGCGATGGTTCGCTCCCCTTCTCTCTCTCTCTCCCGCGTAGTTTTGCTCGGCGCATGATCTGTACGCCTCTCTTTGTCCATATACGTAGGTGCGTGCGTTCGCAGCGACGTCGATGTCCGTCGCTCGCATCGCCTGTGTTTTTTAGTGTGGATCTAGTTCACCGTTCGTTGCTTCCTTGGCTTTGACTCGTGGCCTTTCGTGTTTTTGCGATTCTCCGAGCGCGATATGGATGGGCGTGCGTCGGACGCGCGAGGAGCCTTGGTTCTCTCGGTTCGCGCTTTTGCTTTTGGTTGGGGGGGAGGACGAATTAGCTTTTCTCGTAGCGGTCAGTTTACGCGGCTTCACGCGGGGAAAAATCCAATGGTCGTTTACGGCGACCTGTTTGCCTTGGGTTCAATTTCGAGCTAGATCGAATCCGCTTTTGCTTTCTTAATTTTCGTTCCGATTGGCCGATTGGAACTTGCATGTAAACTTATGCCGAGAAAATGTTGGTGTTCCTCTTATGAATCTTGTAGCATCCTTAAATGTTGCTCGATGGGAAATCCATGGGAAAAACCTGAGGAACTTCATTCAAATTTGTTAGTTTTGGTGTGGTGTGGAGGTTTTGGGACAGTAGATGTATAACTTGATGAATGACTTGGGAATTGTGCTTATTATATGACTTGTGTTTTCCGACATTTTCTCATTGAATCACCTCACTCTGTTATGGCAATCCATTTTTTTTCCCCGTCTTGCTTTCCATGGAACATTTGGTGGTTATTCGTTTAGCATTTTAATTTCGAATGATGCCCAACTATCTATGATGTGCCAAATATTGTCTACTGTGTTCAAATTCTTACAGCATAGTGTTACCGATCGCAGTGCAATCTGTACTTTCCCAAGTACCTCCATCACCTGTTCCATGATTTGGTTTTGCACATAACGTTACCATCCCATCCCTCCCCCCCCCCCCCGGGTTCTCTGATTGTTGATTATTACAATACTCATCTGCTTGGTGATTCACTTTGATAACGTCAATATTTTATGCAGTGGATGTGTCATGATCACCGTGTTTAGATCACAGCCATAACCACACACTATGTGAAGTTTCAATAGCTGAGAGTTACCTCAATTTTTATGAGGATGCAGCGTGTAGCTGTGGGCTTCCCCATCACCTGTGGTCATAGTCATTAATACTATGCTAATATGCGGACATATTATGAGTTCTGGCTTTCGAAATCTCCTACTTCCATCGTGTCCTTCCAAAGCTAAAGGGGAGCTCTGATGTATATTGTTTGAGTCAATTGATCACTTACAGTCCTAAATAATGATTGGTCAGGGCAGGGGATGGTCAACTACAGAGGCAGGAAATTGCTTCCCTTCTCTAACTCTACACAAACTAAGCAATGTGCAATATATGATAGATAGTATGCCCCTTATAATCGACTGGCGTTTTAATTTCATATTGCTTGAAGTCAAGTTGCTCGATATAATATAGTTGCTCAGAACAATCTTGAGGTTTTGCCTACGGCAAGTTGGTTTCTTCTGGGCTTAGCAAGTTATTTGTTGTCATGTGTTTGGAGGAAAGGACGACTTAGTTACTTCATATGACTTATTTGTATCCTGATTTTAGTTAGTGATAAAATATGAAAATTTCCTTTTGCTGCCATCTTCTATGGTGTCCCTATAATTTGGATTATGAATTGAAATTTGCTGCATCATCATCACGTCTTTCTTTTGCCCTTGGTGGAAATCATCTTGATCTTATTTAAACATTCCTCGAAGATGCATTTGTTGAGTTCCCCTTTTTGGGCCATTAAATGCAATGGTTTCTTCTATAGGTTGAGGAAGCTTGTCTCTCTGTTCACTGAAAGCAATTTGATTACCATATTAACAGGTTGCATCACTACCAAGGAACTTGGAACCGTGATGAGGTCACTGGGTCAGAACCCAACTGAGGCTGAGCTCCAGGACATGATCAACGAAGTCGATGCTGATGGCAATGGGACCATTGACTTCCCCGAGTTCCTAAACCTCATGGCCAGGAAGATGAAAGACACTGATTCTGAGGAGGAGCTGAAAGAGGCTTTCAGAGTCTTTGACAAGGACCAGAATGGTTTCATCTCAGCTGCGGAGCTGCGCCATGTGATGACTAACCTAGGGGAGAAGCTCACCGATGAAGAAGTGGATGAGATGATCAGGGAGGCTGATGTGGATGGCGACGGACAAATAAACTATGAGGAATTCGTGAAGGTGATGATGGCTAAGTAACCACTCCGATCGTAGAGAAAGGGGAAACGGGGTTGTATTGGTGTTTCCTTCTTCCTTTCTGATTCTTATTTGATGTCTGTTGTCGAAACATGCCTTTGAAGAAGTAGCGGGTCCGGTCTTGCAGAGTTAAATCCCGTCTTCCTTTTTTCTTTTTTTGCGTCTTGTAAGCTCGAGTACTTTTGGCAGGTCGTGACTTCTGTATTATTCGTAATTCGAACTACCTTAAAATGACTTCTGTATATGACTATCTGCTTGCTCACTATGGTTTTCTCTCTAATATGGCTTTGTAGAGGTTGAAGAGCGTTCAACTAGCACAATAATAACTGCCAGCGTTGTAATCCACGAACCGCGCGAACACAAAATGCATGGTCGTCAACAAAACGACAGCGGTTTCGTAACGAGCGTTCAAATCCAAGTGGAGCCGACACCACTTCCACCCGTTCTACTTGGCACGCACCTCTCCTCCCAATTCCCTGTTCCCTCTTAGCTTTCGTAGGTAGGACTCCGCGCACCTTTTAGGCATCCGCCTGCCCACCCCGAACTGGTCGAATTGCCTCAAATTGACAGCCAAGTCACCGGCAACAATTGATGACGTTTGTAGCGAGATCAAGCCGCAATCAGAGATGCAAGAACATGTCCAGAGTTCGGCGTCCCCCCCACACCAACATAAAAGCTCCGAGGATTTCAATGAAAATCCTTCTCCCGGAGGAAAAAGAAATAAAGCAAGAGTCACGTTAGGGAGAGATGCAAAGCCAACACAGAACAGGATAGGAGAATTTCCATCAAAACACGAATTTATTGCACAACTGTAAACAGAGAGATCAGCTCAATTGATCCACTTTCATCAATGGAAGAAGCCATCGTACATCATAAGCCAAGAGGTGAACCAGGAATACAGAACGAGGTTACAATGTTACAATCTTTTCAAGCTTTTCTTCCTCGCATCCATCTTCTTTTTGTCAGGCTGGACTTTCACCGACCCAAGTTCCTTCTTTTGAGTGGCGGTGCTGCTAACTACCGCAGTGCCGCTAACTCCAGTCTCGGGTAATGGAGCCACAATCGTTGGATGCTCTTGGCCATTCACTCCCTTGAGTGCTGCGGTATTTGAAGGCAAAGGCACCGCTGCAGCTGTTGATTGATTCTTCTGGTCAATTTTAAGAAGGGAAGCATTACTCTGGTCGACATTAAGTACTGTGGTCGACTCAGAAATGGCTCCTGACTTGAACTTGGGTTTTGGCTTGAGGGCATGTATTCCCGTGTAAAGTCTGTGAGTAATAAGCACAATCACACGTGTTCGAGAAAAACACATCAGTACTTCGGGTGCAAAATCAATATCATTCATTCTCAAGCTTGTAATGATATGTCAGATGGGGTTCAAAGAATTCGTGACACTGGACTTATTTCATTGTCAAGGGCAACTCATGCGGAGAAGAGAAAAGTTGCTTCAGCATCAAACGGACCAGTGAAATCATTATCATTATTTGGCACTTTTGCAATGTCTACATGGATCGGTACAACTTTTCCTGCAAAGGAAGATGACTAAGGTCCCACGAAATGGCCGTTTCTTTATGGTCCATTCAACACTAGGATATGATTTGTCTACGTAACGCTCCAGCAAAGACAATGATTTGATTCATCATAGAGGGAGAATAAAAAAAGTTACTTTAGTAGAAAATGGACCAGTCAAATCATTATCAGTATTTGGCCCTTCTGCCATGTCAACATGTATATTGGCATTATAACTTCCTGAAAAGGAATATGACTAAGGTCCCACGAAATGGCGGTTTCTTTATGGCCCATTCAACACCAGGATAGAATTTGTCTCAATAATACTCCAGCATCTCATGTGTATAGGTTCCTGGTCCCATAACTTATTATAAACATGAAGCAGATTATAATTTAGTATTACCTGGCATGTCTGGCATACTCTTCATAATTTTCAAGCAGCATCTTGCCAGCCTGTTCATTCAGAGCTGACTCAGGAAATGGTTCAATGAGTAAGCACCTGACGACCTGAATTTCAAAGAAGGACGTCAATGGAAAGAAATTCATTGAAACTAAAGAAAGATCTTAAAAAATAAAAAAATCAGTGTTTTTTTTTTTTTGGTAAGGAAAATAAAAAAAAAATAAAAAATCAGTGTTTATCAGTAGCATCTACAAGAACATGGCTATATTACATTTATGTAGGAGAAAAACTCACAATAAGAACATGACGTAGTCCCAAACTAGGATTCCAGTCCTTCTTCAATGTGTTGACACAAATTTCACCGTTGGTAGCAATATTTGGGTGGAAAATCTTGGTAAGAAAATAACCTACATAGTCCGTGATGCTGTATATTTGAGTCTGTCAAATGGAAAAAACTTGCATAGAAAGGTAATAATGCATGACTGGGTAGATTGTACACATTGTGAACTGATGTTTTTAACATACAAATGAGTTAAAACCATCTAAAACAGTTCAGGCAACATTAAAAGAGAAAGGGGATATTTTCAACCATGAACTGACGATTGCACCATTTCTTATTGCAAGACCATTGAACCATAAGGGAGTTAAAACAGTGCTATAAGTTCTCTTGCTGTGTAGTAATAAGCATGGGCAGACCTTTGGGAGGAGAATGTGGAAAGTCATGAGACAATAACAACTTCATCCGAAAAGCACCATTCTCGTATGGAGTCCCAGCTGAAAGACCAAAAGAAATAATTTTATCAACCATGACCATATTATTCGCAATGAATGATTTAAGCAGTCAAAAGAAAGAGAGTAACCTGGGCCTTCAATATCAGCAAATATAGTGGAAAAATCATCATCATTTACTCCAACTTTTATGCCCTCCGGAGGGGATTCATCAAGGTTCTTCAGTTCCTTTGCGAGTTGCTTTATAACATTTGGAGGAAGATTTTCATTTGTAGCCTAAGAAAAAGGAAAATTTGTCGGAACACAAAACAAATAGGAGCACATGCCTATAGCCAAACTTAAGGAATGAAAACCACTAGAAGCAAAACTTTTAACAAGGGTGTGTCACGATCAGAAAATAGCAGCTCGCACCGACTGTAAAAGGTGGAAGTACTCTATCCTGCTCCCCGTAATTATTATTTTGAAAGTGCATTCTCAAGTATACTTATGGTAGACTCATACAGGCAATCACGAAACAATGTGAAGACAATATTATCAATTCCACATTCTTTCCACAGACCTTGAGATGCCGAACCAACACACTTTTTGATTGATATCAAGGCAATTACTTCAGTTGAGACTCATTCTAGCAATCAACTTACCAAGAAAGCTAAGCACACCAGACAAGTTAAATTGAAGAGGAGAAAAAGGAGGCAAATTACCATAGCCACGCTACCCCCCAATAAGATTTTGTCGCAATTATTAGTTGGATAAGAGCTTGTAGTGAGCCCCAGGCACTTCACAAGTTGCTATGCTGAAGAATTGGCTACTGGCCTACTGTGATGAAGGCCAGACCTGCAGAACAATAACCAATTATGCAAAGAACTGAACAGAAACTTAAAGGCTTAACTGATAGGCTCTAGTTCGAGGACAGCTGCTGAAGGATTAGCTGGAACCATGGATACTGATGAACTTGTCAACCACTAACAATTGCAAAACCACCCAAAGTCATAACAATCATCACCTAAACAGCATGCCAATCACTATAAGCGAAAAATAGGACAAAGCACACACGTTCCACTTCAAAATCCACGAGTCTAATTGATAAATGAATACCAAGAACATCGAAGCCTGGATTTTACCCACAGCGAATGATACATCATGGAAGAACAATAAGTTTCTTGCATGACAATTTATCGTGGAACAGCATTGATAAAGTCTCACACGATTACTCTTCATGCTATAGAGTTCCAAGCATTGGTCTCGCTTATGTTCTCTTTGAGAGAAATGGGCAAAGTTCATTAGCACAATCTTTCGCCGCCAAAGCAACCATACTGCTACACCTAAATGAATGAGGTGCTAATTCTCTGCCATGGATGAGAATTGACTGACAAGTCAATGAGTGGCCCCCATGCCCCAACTACTCGACTTCCCTTTGCTGCCTTGTCCACCTGCATCTATTCACCTAGTTCTGTTATTGCACTAAACAGTCAAAAGCAAAGGCGATCCTCCATAATGTTTTTTTTTTTTTTTTTGTAAAGACGATCCTCCATAATGTTCATCTTGCAACTACCAAAGACATAATGATCAAATAGCCCAGAAATAAAAATCTAAAGTACAACACAATACACGCACACAATATGGAAAATCACATATCCCCAACAATCAAACCAATTTCAGAAACGTACTTAGAAAAGCACAATGAACAAGCTTTCTCGGCAATTTACAAAGAAGATTTACAGAGTGAATGGCAGAAACATAAATGATGAGGATCAGAAGGAGAAGATCAAATGCTATGACAAGCATGTTAAGCTACTTATTCATAACCGAGTTCAATCGACCCGTCTCTCGAAGTAGGAGAAAACCCTAAGCCAACAAATAGTCGCCATTCGAATTTGCAGAACGGAGGAACCAGAAGACAAAAGGCAGGAAAGAAAGATCCCAAGAAATGAAATTCCCAATTGGAAAACCCTAGAAACGAAGGCTTCAGCATTTCCAGTTGACTGAGGAAGGCAATCAAAATGCAATCTTTTTCTCCTTCTTTGTATCGTCACGCTTCATACACGCCCTCATGCGAACAGAGAAACCCAAAACCCCCAAAGAAAAAAAAAAATCAAGGCATCGAGGAACAGGCGAATCAGTAAAACCCCACATTTCCACGCCGAACGGAGATTCACCCACCGAACTCGCCTGCGAGCCATCCACCATCGCCACCCACAATTAACAGGGGGGGAAAAAAAAAGAAAGAAGAGGGGCGACAGAAGAAAGAGGAGAATACAGATAGAGATTGAAAAGGAAGGGAGGAAAAAATCAAAGGGGAGGGGAAATAGAAAGAGCGAGAAAGCGCAAACAGAGAAAGAGAGAGGAAGAGGAATGCAAGCCAAGTGAGACAGCAATCTCTATCTCCAGAAATGATGAATTTTTAATAGAGAGAGAGAGAGAGAGAGGAATTACTAAAATTTCTCAATAATTAGTTTTTCTTTTTTTTTTTTTCCTTTTTTTCTTTTTTTTTTGAATAATGTTCCGTTGTGCGTCGAGATCAGCACCAGACAAAAAAACATTTAACGTGGAAAGGAAATGTCGAACGCCACGCTATACGACGCCGAGCCGGTGGTCCTACGCGCTCGGCGTCGTTCGTGGGCCGCACCGATGCTCCTCCGCACGTGCGGATCACGGGACACGGGCACACGGCTCGGAGGAGCACGGCGCGTGCAGGAACAGCACACCTCGCCGCACGTGGGTTCTTCCGCATCGACTTTTGAGCTTGAGCTTGAGCTTTGGCGGGCCAGCGACGTGTTTTGGAAAAATGATCTGAGGGCGCGCAATGACGAGTTTGCCCTCCGTTGCGTATACTGCTCGCCATTTGTCCTTGTTTACTACTTCTTTTAGCATCGTTGATCAGATGACTCTCCAACCCCATCCCCGCCCCCTCTCTCTTCTTATTCTCCTGCGATCGCGACCATCGGATAGGATTCAAAGTTCAGAAAAGATTTCGTTACGATGATCCAAACGGCTCCTCGAGTATCGGCGTGAGATTTCACATCACATACATCCGACATCGAGGTGGGCCGACTTTTGTATCGTACGAAAATGATAATCTATGAAACCTGATAATGAATGCGCTTATCAAATATACTAAATGATGAGTAATTAACTTTTCGAGAAAGTAGTGATTATGCATAACACGAAATGGCAAAGTTCCCTTAATTTACGATGATTTTCAAGAAATTACAATGGAGTCCTTTAAAGGGTTCAATCAAATCTTATAAAATTAAGTGTCGAGAAATGTAATTTTCTTATTGAATACGAATGCAATGATTAGCATGGTCAGCGCATGACCCTCTTAGCTTTCTAAGCATACCGGTAATTATTCTCATAATTCGGCTTTTTTTCGTTTTATTTTAACAAGGCCGCTTTGGTTAAATGTGAGAATTGAGAACGCAAAGAGGAAAATGTAAAAGTGTTCTCGGTGAAAACTCTCGCCTAAGCTATTTTTCATTGGCAAATTTTTGCAAATCTACGCAGGGTCATTTTAGTAATACTATGACAATTTTGCAACGGCATCCAAACTTCAAATCAAAGGGAGCGTTTATATGCTTTTTGGCGTTCACTTCCCCGTTTCTTGTCGGGACTTTTTATCTTAGGATTCCCAATTTCCCTTCTCAGCTTCCTTTTTCTCCACCGTTACCCCGTTAACGGCGTTTCTTTCTTTTTTTTTAATTTTTTTTTTCTGTGAATGCTTGAAGGATTTTGAATTTGCCGACAGAGGGTTGGGTGACCGTTGAAGCGTCCTTCTCCCCAACTAGCCGTTAGCGGTGCCAGCTAGTTCTGCCCGCCCAGTTTCTGCCTAAAAAGAGCCACCTGTACTACAAAAGTTTTTTTTTTTTGATCCTATCAAATCATCATCAACTTCCAAATATATATATATATATATATATATATATATATATATATATCGGCTTTTATATAAATTTCATTAACACAAAAAATCTCTAAACAAAAAGGAAATCCGAACTCTAATTGAATCATTGTTACTCTCGTACTGGCCTATCGTCATTATAGGTCCATTGTGTTGCCTGTAGTCGACCACATCTCTCTGTTCTCTCTCGTTGCAACAACTTAACCAATGTTGTCGGGGTGGTCAATGCCGTTGATTTGAGGTCGTCGCGACACTCGAATTCAAATTAAGGTCATTTGGGCATTTGACAACTATGATTGTGGGCAATAATCAATCACAATAATCTCCTCGTCATCATCCCAATCGTGGAGAGAGAGAGAGGGAGGGTGGTGTTGAGGCGATGGCTAACAGCGAGGCGAGTAATGTTGGGTGGAGAGAGATTATGAGTAAATGTCGGGTTTCAAGGAATTAGGATTTGAAGGTTTGAAAAATTAGAATTCAAGATTCGCGATACATGAGTCAGGATCTTATCAATGTTCTACACTTAAAAGTGTAGTTTGGTCTTTTTTATGGGCAAAGATGCAAAGAAGAGATTATGTAACGAATGCCTATGATTCGTGATAGTTGGCGGATGGCGTTGGTGGTGGTTGATTCGGGTGGAGGTTTTGGATTGACCGTGCAAATTCCATTTTCCAAAAACAGAGGACGGCAAGTTTTGGTATTTTTCATTAGGATTTTCATTTTGGGTCTAACTCATTTCCTTTTTGTTATTTTTATATTTAATATCACGAAAAATCTCAAATTAATATACTCATTAAGACTTTACCAAAAATTAATTTTTTCACCCCCAAAAAATCCCAGACTAGTACATTTATGATAAACATACCCCATAAACTAATTTTTGACAATAAAAAATCTCAAATTGATATATCCCATGATAAATTTACCTTATGTTAGTATTCGTTTTAATATCCTGAAAAATACAGATGGTAAAAATCCCAAACCGGCACATCCGTCAACTGTCAACGTGTTACTCAACTCAATAATTTGACTGTAAATTCTAACGAAAACTAATGGAGAGTGAGTTTATCGCAGATATATTAGTTTTGGGTGTTTTTCGTCACATGCGTATCGATTTGAGACTTTTCGTGATATTAATCTCCGTTCTTTATTTGCGGTCCTGTACATTCGGGCCGTCTTTCCTTCACCCGGATGCCTAGCTTTTGAGTTGGACAATCTTACTCACTGTATCGCGATTCTCTTCTTCTTCTTTCTTCCATCGCCATTCTGCTCGAAGGAACGAATCGTGGTGTCTCTGGATGGCTGCGCCGACAGTATATTGCTTTGCTATGTCTGTCGTAGCAAAGTCCAAGGCACATGCAAAGAGAAAAAAAATGAAAAAAAAAAAAATCGTTGCCCCTTTGCGGGAACGACAAGTCAAAGAGCGTCGTATTAGAAACGAACGTTCCGATCACGACGTTTGACGACGGCGGTAGGAAAAGGCACGGGAATTCAAAAGGTGTGGACAGAATGTCTGGATGGGGGAAGTTAGGAACAAGGGGAAGAGACCAAAACGATGAATTTGACATGAGCGATCAGAGGACTCAAATGCCAAATATGCCCCTCGAAACATATGCGAAAGAGGGAAAGAAATAAGGGTATGGTTGGAAATTGGGAATTTGACATGTCTTGTGTAACAAGATAAAAAAATTAAGAACTTCTTTGCTCGTGGGGAAGTGGCAATTCCGACCGCACTTACGTTCACATGTCTTGGAATGACTCGGGGTGCGGATGGGAGAGTTCCTGGGAAAATGCAAAGCCATTTTTCTCGAACATCTTTTGATTGAACATGAATTTTACCGAATGTAAAATACCGGTTGGATAATCGACTTTGGCGTATTTATGTGAAGTAACTTTGTTTTCGCGACGACCACAAGTGGCTCGTTCGCATTGGCGGTTGATCTAAGGGGCCTCGTTGGCTGAGGGGGGGCTATTGGTGTAGGTGGCTAATCGAGCACGAGCACGAGCACCATGCCGTAGGTGGATAGCTGGTGTGGCGGCAGTCGGGCGGTAGAGATGGGCATGTTCATGGGCTCACCGAAGATGGCAGGGGCCGAGCAGCGATGTGGTGGGGGAGGGAAAAATTACTAGAAAAATTCATAAACCTATTATAATTATGTCAATTTAATCCTAAATTTTTTGTGTTTGTACCAACTCAGTTGTTCCAGCCAACTTTAGCCGGTCAGCGCTGACGTGGATATTAACCCGACGCTAATGTGAATAATTTATAATAATTTATTTCCATTTTTTTTTATTTATTTCCTTAATTTACTTTTCTTTATTTTTCTTTTGGCTTTCTTCTCCTTCTACCTCCGGCCTCGCCGGTGAGGTGGAGGTTGGCCTAGTCGGCTTTGGCCTTTGATTGATTGCCGATCCGGCGACTAGCTGAAGGAAGAAGGAGAAGGAAAAAAATATTATTAAAAATTATCCACGTTAGTGCTAGCTGGTCAAAATTGATTGGAATGACTAAATTGTTATAAATGCAAAATATTTTATAACTAAATTGAAAAAAATGTTTAGAATTGAATTTGTACAGTTGCGGTAGGTTTAAATTTTTTTTTGGCAATTTTCTCGATGGAAAAGAGAGGGGGAGAAGCAAGAGTTTATGTGTAATGCGAGGACAGAACTAGAATTTAGATAATTTAATGATGGCAAGATGAAGTTGGCTTTTCGAAAATGCTACAAGCCAAGATTAGGCCTACTTGTCTTGGGCTTTGTCAATGCTGTCTTTCACTCAGAATTCTCTTGAAAAAAAAGTTGCCGAATGCCCCAACTTTCACTCAATTCCCTATGCCGATCACGATCCTATAATGTCTAAATGATCCCATATAATGTACAAAATAGGCTTCCTAGATAACCTTGGTCTTCCTAGATACATTTCGCCAAGCATATAACTAGCCGAGGCAAGCAAATTTCTCAATGTCAAATGTCAAATGCACAGGGGATAATTTCTTGATTCTTCTTTAGAATGGATACTGGAATTTATGGTAGAAATGAGAGATAATCTACGTTATCGAAGGCGGGTAAATCCTACTCGGAGAGACTCTGAAGTCCGGAGAGGTATACTCCGTTAGATTCTGCAAGCGTTCGCGATCATGTTGGTTAATAGTTAGTCAGTCATATTGGATTCGAATGGCTCTTCGTAATTGATCGATGCGTTCCGTTTTGTGTAGGGAATTTGCCGCGGTCGGGCTGGAGGGGGGCTGACAACCGTAGGGGCTTCTCGGTCAAAAGAACGAGGAGAGAGGGCCGGCGGGAGCAGACACGATTAGATCGAGTTGAGGCGTGACACGGATTCCAGAGAAAAAAAAAAAGACGAACTCTGAAACATCGCACGATACGGTTCACTAAGCTCCATATGTCCGCACGGAGAGGTTGGGGCTTTTGTGGATGTGGTGACCGACCGTGACGAGACGGCACACCCATTACAGTCAAACCTTGATCTTTCTCTCTCTCTCTCTCTCTCTCTTACGTGTGTGTTGTCGAGGAAATTAATAAAAGTGAAAAAAGAACACGAGTCATCTTCGGGGAGTGAAGAGACGACCTGCATATCTCCCCGACAAAATCGAGATAGAGAGAGGGAGATGCGAATGTTTAGTACCGCGTGAGAGGACGATCCGAGGTCGAGGAAGAAGGGGAGTAGGAGGAGGAGGAGGAGGAGGTCGAGGAAGGAGGAAGCTGTCCGAAAGGTCTTCCCTTTGCT
The DNA here is from genome assembly GCA_019149425.1 of Psidium friedrichsthalianum. Lineage (NCBI taxonomy): Eukaryota > Viridiplantae > Streptophyta > Magnoliopsida > Myrtales > Myrtaceae > Psidium > Psidium friedrichsthalianum. The sequence continues at coordinate 25,656 of JAGVVM010003101.1, forward strand.
CTCTCTCGCTCCGTGATGGAAGGTATGCTCTCATTCTGCGATCCGATGCTCTAGTAATTCGCCTTCACGAAACCCTAGATTCTCTCTCCTTTGACCTGATACCCCACTCCCGACTCCCGCTCGGAAATCCCTTTGACTCCGTCTCTCTCGGCTCCAAGTCCCCGTCGCGACTTCGTCCCCGTTTTTTTTTTTTTTTGCCCCTTTTGTGTGTTGGGTTGGTTTGGGCTCTTACTGATTGATTCGGCTTTGGGGGGGTGGCAGCCATATTAGCTCAGAGGGGTTGAATCGGAATCGAATGCCACTCGTTCGGCGCGATTTCTCTGGCAAGTTGCTTGCTTTGGCATTATGAGAGTGTTCTTGGGGTTTTTTTCACCTCGATACAAGACGCCGATGGTTCTTAGATATGCGTCTGCTGGGATCTAAGAACATTCCGCAACTTTCTTTTTTTCTATTCGAGCTGCAGTGTTGTCACTCAGTTGCTTTTTGAGCGAGCTAATTGAAAGCATGAGTTCTCTCTGTCTCTGCTCCTGCCATGCCACATAATCGAGAACTTTTTATCATTCCTTTTTCTTAGATGCATATACCAAATGATCTCTTTTAATGAGTTCCTACAAAATTAGTTGCCTATTGAACAGACAACATGGTTCTGCGCGAAGGGTTTGCTTACGTTATCTGGCATCTAGTCCAACATAATCTAATTCGATACATTTTGAGTGTTGTTTTTCCTTGACTCAGCACGGATATATTTTTGGTGTTTTTAGGAGATGTCCTGACCATATATCTATAATTACAAAAATCAAAATGCTCTTTTTTTGGTTTTAGTTCCCCCCCTTTTTTTTGGGGTTCAATATCCTCTGATATTTAGTGCTTACCCCTTCTAAATGTGAGGCATACAAATTATTGAGTTGCCTAGCTAATCATTCCTCTTGGTTGTACAGGTCTTGGCTCTCTTAGTTAGTTTGTGTTTTAGCATTGTTTAGTATCAAATGACAAAGTTATTAGGTGGACATCACTTGATAGTGAAGTGCCTAAGGCAGATCCTTTGGTTCTTGTTAAGGATATACACTTGACTTAAGTTATCGCACGCTTTGGAAGTGATATAAATAAGTCTTATAACCAGCTTTCTTTGGTACATCGACACAATATCACTTAGATATAAATATTGTCCAAATCAATCGGTGTCAAGTATGTAGGTCTATGACAATGATGATCTTATATACATTCTCAAGTCTTGTATGATGAATGCATTTTAATCGCGCTGAGTGATTGATGAAGTCTTCGAGAATGATTTGTGAAGTTGCATCCATCAATCTGTTGAAGATTCAAACTCTATGGTTGCATGACAGCCGCAGAGATGCTTTTCTTTCAAAATGATTCATCCTGCTAATCTAGTTAAGACCCAGATTACTGAAGGTCGTTTTAAGCAAAGTCATGCCTTCATTAATTGTGTAGCTTTAGAACTTTGTGTGTCTTGATCGATGAACTCAATTGTATAGGAATTTGACCTGTGACTTTTTTTCGTACCTTGCAATTTTCGGTGGACTTTGGTGAGATAAAGTTCTCCACGATAACGTGGAAGTGACAACCCAAAGTCTTGGGAACTACCTATCATTGCAAGAGTTACACTGAGTCTATTTAGGATCGACCATGGACCTTGCCCATGGGACCGTTGTTAGTAGGACACCCTCGGTACATCTCATTCAAAACAACCCACCCCCCATCAACTATGTGCAAACCCCTTTAGTTATTATTCTCTTTTATGCGATTGCTTGATACGTATGCTGTAGAGGTAATTTGACCGATGAAGAACATTGAACTTGATCTCCAGGTGGATCCCCAGACCGGGAATCAGTGGGGTCTGAGACAAAAAGGTCCAGTGTATCATCTGGTAGCAGGTCCAGGAATCGCAAAGAATTCCTTCGCAAATTCATGAACCACGAGCATTTAACCGAAAAACTTGAGGATTGGTTTATATCAATATCAGAGGGTGGAGCAGCTAGAGAACCTGCTTTTGATGTTCCATTTGAGTTGGTGGAACTACAAAAGTTTGACTATGCATTAGAAGGGGTCTCATTTGAGCAGCTAATTCGAATGCCAAGTGCTGTTTATGCATCGGCCTTAGATGCTGTGGAAGCTACTGCTTATCTTGCAATAGAAGATTTTCTACATGCAAGTGCAAAGGGGTTGTGGGAGGCATTCTGGAGTCAGGATGAGCCATTGCCATTCACTGTTGCTTGCCTGTACGGTTCAAACTTCAAATTTTACCAGGCTGAGAAAGCAATTGCTAATGGGAAGATTGATAGTATTTGCGCAACTGGTCTGATGCTTAAGAACCCAAGACATCCACACGGAAAATGGGATCACGTTCTTGAATTGGCTCTTTTGAGGCCTGGTATTGGAGGTCTCACTGCGGATAGTGACCGACAGCCTTCGCTATCTGTTTTAGGTGAAGCTCTTTTTTATGGTGTTCGTATGCTATTATCAAGGAGCATAAGCAGATTAGCTTTAACTCAGGGTTTTAATTCGGCTTTTATCCTCCTTGTTGACTCTCAGTACGGTCGGGTTGTAAAGATTGATGGAGATGTAAATAAAATGGAGTTTGATGTAAATAACGTTTATGAATGTGCTGCTGAGTGGATTAAAGCGCACTGTTGCATTTCAGTTTCTCCAGTTGATCGAATCTGGAACAAACTCGGAAATGCTAATTGGGGAGATATTGGTGCTTTACAGGTACTTTTTGCTACCTTCCACTGTATAATGCAATTTGCCGGGATGCCTAGGCACTCAATTGAAGATTTAGCTGCTGATCATAGTGCTCGCCTACAAACAAGAAGAATGGAGAGGCAGTTAGGAGATGCGAGGGCAAATGGAAATGGTCTATTTAGATTTCAGCAGCGAAGTGTTTCCCCTGAAATTGTTGAAGTCCAGGAGGAATCTGCGAAAATAGAACCTGAAGAATTGATGAGGCTAGAAGTAGGATCTGTGCTATGGATGGAGGATTCGAACTGGCAAAAGGGCTATCAGATAGATGAAGTCTTGAATGATGGTGAGCTTCCATATTATGTTGCATCCCCTGTTGAAGATCCGGGAAAATCGCTATTTCTTTATGTTGGCTCTCCTCCTTCGCAGTTGGAACCAGCTTGGGAAGACATGAATTTGTGGTATCAAGTCCAGAGGCAGACTAAAGTACTCACTGTAATGAAACAGAAAGGTCTGTCTAGCAAATACCTGCCTCAGATCAGCGCGTCAGGGAGAATTATTCACCCTGGTCAATGTCGGAGACCGAGCCCTGGTGGAAACTGTGATCACCCTTGGTGCGGTACTCCAATTCTTGTCACCAGCCCAGTTGGCGAAACAGTTGCTAACATGGTAACTGAAGGCCGATTCGGTTTGGAGGAAGCAATCCGCTGTTGTCATGATTGCTTATCTGCACTCTCTGCTGCATCTTTTGTTGGCATTCGTCATGGAGACATTCGGCCGGAGAATGTAATCTATGTTAGATCTGGCACGAGGTATCCTTATTTTGTCCTCATTGGCTGGGGACATGCTATTCTTGAAGATAGAGACCGTCCAGCGATGAATCTTCACTTTTCGTCGACTTATGCACTACAAGAAGGAAAGCTTTGTTCTGCCTCAGATGCCGAGAGTTTGGTTTACATGCTTTACTTCTCCTGTGGTGGGGCTTTGCCCGATCTTGATTCGGTGGAAGGATCTCTTCAATGGAGAGAGACCTCTTGGTCAAGGAGGTTGATTCAGCAGAAGCTGGGCGATGTTTCCACCGTGCTAAAAGCTTTTGCGGATTATGTCGACAGTCTCTGTGGGACACCCTATCCCATGGATTATGATATATGGCTCAGAAGGTTGAGGAGAAACATCCGTGAGGAAGATCACGGGAAGGAAATTGATACGTCCGGTTGAGACATTTCAAGTTGGCTGGTGGCAGAAGGAAAAAAGAAAAAACTTGGAACTTTCCATTGGTCATTGTCACATCTTGACTTATTGGTGGTAGATGTATCTGAGACCGAAACCAACTACATAAATTCAATGGATTTTCTGGACCGGAACCTGTCTTGGGACAGAGGGTATCACAGTAACCGGTTGATGGTATCCCATCGTGCGGTCAGATTCTCATTTGAGAGCATTCCCTTATCATCTGGACATCATCAATGGCTCTTGCATGGCACAGGTGAGTCACGCTCTCAGGACTCTCAACAGCTCTTTGAACCTGTTTCTGAGCTCAAATGTTTTCGAGTTTGGTGGAGAACACGCTCAAGCAGCTGCAGCATCCTGTTGGGTCCTCACTGGTTTTCCGCGCTACTGATGTGCTTCTCCTGGATGTCAGTTGTATTTTGTTGTCATTGTTTCTTTGTATAGATGTGGGCATTTCCATGGCGTTGAAAGTTGTGAAATTGATAGGTCGGGGGGTATCATTGTATCAAAGAGTGCTAAGTGTATAGGGATCAGTTTTTGCCTTCTCTCCTTTCTCTTACCCTTCTTTTTGTATATCTCAATTAGATTTTGGTGTTTGGGGGGGATGTCTGAGTTCCTTGGATCCACAGCGTTTATCTGTTCAGTTGATCCTCTACTCGTGTTTTCTTTTTCCTGGGATACTAATTTCACAGATTTCCACTTTTCCGCATTCGAGATACCGAGTTTGCTTTTGTTGTTATGATTTGTGCCATGTGCAAGTAGCTGATGTAACGGTTACATCCCATGACATGAACACAACATCATCAATCACTCACAACTTCGCATGTATTGTCATGACATGATACGAGTTATCCTTATCTTTTCGCTACTTGTATGTACGAGGCTTGCCTGATAGTCCTGGTACGGCTCTTTGCCAAATTGTTTTTCGGATCATTGCCTTGTATGTAAATTGAATCCGCCAGGAAATGAGGTTACTTTTAGCGGAGGACCCGCGGATGTTGTGAGCTCGCCGTTTCTGCGCCCATAAAACAAGAATTTTTCATCCAAATCTGGCCCGGATTTCTTCCGTCCCTGCAGTCTCCATTAATGGAATAAGGTGCAGTTCCTAGCATATGACAATGTTGCTCTCAGATATTTCGAAATTGTGAAATTTCGTGAAATCACTGTTAATATATCTAGAAGCATAAGCTGTTAGATATATAGTTGTGGTTTAGTATTCAATTACTTTATCAAAAATCTCAAATGTGGTTTCATCGTCTAAACGCAATTCCGAGAATTAATACCGCCACTGGAATCAGACACTAATTCATCTTGCCGATGATGCTTTATTGTCATGTCTGAATTCGGACCGAAATCCATGCCCGACGGTCAAGTAAAACATCACGACGGGGAAAAACGGTTCAGTTGAAGAACCGCAAGAGGAAAAAAAAAATGTTGGCCTGGGATGCTGCTGAACGTGAAGTACAGTCAATGACAATATCGTCCATGGATTCAACCATCTTGAACAGAACCAAAGTTAGGGGAAAAATTGTTCGAAAAGTCCTAAGCCCATTTTAATATTACCAATTTAATTCTAAATTTTTTAATTTTACCAATTGAGTTCTATATTTTTTTCATGTTTAATGCTAATGAGGCATTGAACAAGAAAGAGCAACATTTCATGGCTCCTCGTAGTCTTCTGATCGCTCTCTTCTTCTTCGTTGCCATCACCACCACCACACCTGCCCATGGCATCATCGTCACCGGAAACGAAACACGTCACCGTGGACATGGTCACCGCCCCCCGGCCTATCCAATGAATTTCTTTGGAGTTCAGGTGCCCTTCGGGTGCGAGGGCAGCACCGCCCGTTCTAGGCATAGGCGCAACCAACCTAGGACGGGGCTTTGGACGCCGCCTTCGCGGCAGGGAACGTCTCTTTAGATAGCTTGACCTACTTAGCACTCGTAGACCTTGAAGTTCCTCTCAGAGTCGAGTTGGCTGCCGTTCTCCAGTTTATCGAATTAGATGTTTTACGTGGCGGGTGCAATGGCGGTTCCCTTCCAAATTTTGTTTGGTCGACCAGGCCCGCGTCGCATAAAGGAGGAATGGTGATGAAGGAATCCGTTCCTTTCCTCCTCTAACCAAAAAAATCATCGTATAATATCGGGTAACTAAAAAATATTAGATATTGTTAGCAATTAATTAATGTGACACAAGTAAAAAATGAAAATTTATTTGGTATTATGATATACGGTTAAACATCTTAGTAAGAAATAATGTTTCTACAATTAATATTAAATTATAGTTCACAGATGGAAATTAGCGAATAATAACATTAATTCGAAATCATCATTAATGTTTATCGGCCACAATTGACCAAATGGGCTATATTGACAAATTGTCGAAAGGTTTAGGGCTAAATTTACAAATCGTCAAAATATTTAGTACTAAATCGGCACGATTGAAAGGTTTAGGATGGAATTGGCAAATCGTCAAAAATCTAGGACTAAATTGATAAAATTGAAAAATTTATAACTGAATTGGCCGGCATACAATAGGTTTTTACGGTTTTTCAGGTAGTTTTCTCGACAAAGAAGGGAAAGCCAGACGAGCCCACCCCTGTTGCATCTTCATGCTATGATCTTGCGGTGGATTTAGCTTTGCTCAATGCCGCTTGGAGGGGACAAAGAACACGAGGGATCGATTGCCAACGAGGAAGGCCATGGCACCCTAAGAAGGGCAAAGTCAACTTTGCTTCTTAAAACGAGTGGGAGTCATGGCATGGCATGGACGACTTTTTAGGAGATACTTCTCTCTTTGGGTCAACATAAATGTCTCTATCTCTCTCGAAAAGAGAAAGAGACGTGGAGACATCAAGACCACATCGATGCCTCCCAACTTGTTCTTTTGAATGTTCACGAATTCAATCAACCCCAAGGTGCCCATGTTGCATTTTTGCTTAGTACTCCTTCAACATTTGGGAATTTAGTTTATCGGCGGGCGAGTATGTTGAATTTGTGTGCAATGTGTACAACTCAATTATAATTTTTTTTTAAAAAACTTTTAGGATTCAATTGCGCTTTCATAATAAGTTTTAGCACTTTGAATGCAATAATCGCTTATATTGACAAAGTTTGTACTAAATTTACATGGATTATCATAAACCCTTACAGTAGTCCTCTGCGACGACTCTTCGAAACTCTCTTGAATCATCTCGTGTGCATCCAGACATCCAGTGGGCCGAACGTCCTAAATTTCTCGAATTTCTCGGGTAGCCCGTCGGACGTTTAACCAAGGAACGGTTCGATGTCGTCGGAAAAAAAGGATCAAAACAAGGAAAAGATGAGAGACCGCATCTTATGTAACATTGACGCTTCGTGCCTTGATAAAAAGCGATGATCGTTAACTACGTAAAGTACATGACAGTAATATGATTCTATGCCTCGGTAAATTTGGGATTTTGCGTTCGGCTTGCGCTGGGCATAACCATTTTAGGATGGAAGAAACGGCCACATGCGGTGGTGGCATCGTCACGTGACCGTCCACCAATCGACCACAGGATATCGGTTGTCACGAACATCTTCCTTTTCTTCCGAAGAAAAAAAATAAGATGCTACGGTTTGTGGACTATTGAAGAACGCTCTGAATTTTTCTCGAAAGTTAGGTTTGCGAAAAAAGCAACATCTCGAATTGCTACGGGCCTCTCGACGAACATGACATGTTCTCGGTTGGTTCAAAAAAGCCAATTTCTAATTTGTAAAAGTTAATTCGGAGGTCGCATAGCAATATCGGGAAAATCACGGTAGTAAATCAAGTCGATGTCGACGTAATTCGTGATTCGATTCATAAATTTATGTTCACGAGAGAGCAGCATATATAAAAAGGTTGAACGGGTATAGATTTGATACTCGTGAAAGCGAAACCTTTACAGAGTTCCTCTAATCTCATTCGAAATTGGAATATTTAAACAAAATGTGATTAGCAAAATGCAACACACATATCATTGATTAAATAAATTCATCAAAATTCGAAACAAAGATGATGTGTACGTTGAATTGTGCACAATGTCTAGACTAGATTGATGGGAAAAAGTATAAAAATGGTCCTAAACTTATTGTATTTGTGCCATTTCAGTCCTAAACTTTTCATTTGAATCAATTGAGTCCAAAACCTTTTGACAATTTATCAATCGAGCCTATTCGGTCAATTTTGGCTAGAAATTGTTGACGTAGAAGCTAGCCATTTTCGTGACGTGGCTGGTGCTGATGTGAACATTCTTTATTAATATTCTGATAGATCTTTATGGTTTTTTTTTAAAAAATCTTTTATCTTTTGAACTTTTTATTTTTTATTTTTAGGGCGAGGGCAGCAAGGGTCATCAATTGACCCTCACTGGCATGGGGTGAGGGCGTCTAGGCCCTCATTAGAGCTAGCCCTATCGTTTTGGAGGGTTGGCCGGCTACCCTTGGTGGTTCTTAGCCGCAAAAAAAAAAAAAAAATGAAGAGAAGAGAAGGAAAAAGAAAAAAAATTACAAAATCACAAAAAATAGAAATATGCTTAAAAAATGTCAATGTCAGCATCCGCTGTGCCACGTAGGATGGACGGTATTCATATTAGCAATTTCAAGCCAAAATTAACCGAATAGACTCAATTGGTAACACTTGAAAATATGTAGGACTAAATTGACATAATAAAAAGGTTTAAGATTGAATTAGCACAGATGAAATAGGTTTAGGACTTGGTACTTTCCTCTAAATTGACTACACATTATACGTGAGAATATCATACAATTGATCTAACACGTTTTGATCCCTAAAGCAGGTTTGATACTCAACGTCATGGATTAGAGTGAATTTGGCTCGATTACAAGCAATTTACGAAGGAACACAAGTTCGACATTAATCTCCTATATTATGAGGATATTTACACCTATTTTAACTTGTAAATTTATTGAAAGTAATGAAAGCTCAATTGGGTTTGTTAGCCTGTTGAGCTGAGATTAATTTGATGAGTTCAAGCTCGGTTCAACAAGAAACTCGAATAGCTCGAGCTCGAAGCCAACTCAAAACTAGATGAGTCGATCTCGAATAATCATTGAGGTGAGTTCGAGTAACTCGTGAAATGCCGAAATTGCAGATCTCTAATACATTCTGCATTTAAGAACTTGAGTTTTGGCCAAAAAAGTCGTTTCCTTTTCATTGAAATGAAGTATTCTAAAGTTTTCCTAAATTTGGGCTGCCTATGCTCACTAGATCACGCCCAATTGAGCCAATTGGCTACCTATGTTCACTAGATCATGCCCAATGTAGCGACCAGGTCACTGTTTACGAAGATATTCAACTTACATGTATACTTCGCTACACGATGGCGGTTGACTCGATGATCACGTGATGTTTTCTCTTTCACGATTTCACAAGTTCGAGTTATCTCGTAAATAGTCGACAGGCATTGCTATGTGATAAATAATAGTGTAATGTACGAAAACATGCTGATGGGGCAATTTTGAATGTCTTGCAAAACTCAGACTTTAATGTCTCGGGCAGTGTTGAGAAGTTATGACATGTTCCGGATCGATTTGTCTAGGTTAGGTTTTCGGATTAGATGGGTCCGATTTAGGCTTTAGGCAATTTCTTTCTTTTCTTATTTTTACCTTTTCAAAACGAAACATATTGATCTAGACGGTTTAGCTTCGAACCGGGAACTAGGAACTGGCCTTGATAGTCTTGGTTCCAAACTTTCTCGTGCTGTGACAAAAATCTCACTTTTTTCTGAATCTCGTGCTGTATCACAAAAGAAGATATGGACTGAATTTCCGCGAGAATAAAAAATTTTCCTTTTTTTTTTTGCTGTCCCTAATCTAACAAGATGCGGGTAAGAATATAAATCAAAACCAGAAAAATTTGGCAATGTTGACCTATTTTCTAGGCTGGTTTTAGATATAGAAGAAGTGGCCACGCAAGTTGCTTCAAGAATGCCCCAACCTGAAATCTATATAAAGGGGCTTCGCCCCAGAGCTTTTGGTACACAAACACAGAACAGAAGCAACAGCAGAACCACAAACCATACATAGCCATGGCTTCTTACCGTAACATCGTCCTTATAGCTCTCATCTTCCTCATCGCCACCCCACCGCGCGCTCATGGAGTCATCATCGGTGGCGGCAACATTGCCCAAGTCAACGTCCTTGGCCTCCTGAGCTGCGCCGTCCCGGGGACACTGCCGATCCTGGGCAGTTCGCCCCTCCCCGGAGTGTCAGTGAACGTCACGTGTAATGGCGGCACAGTCATCCTTGGCCAGGCCGTCACCAACACGGCCGGATTCCTGAACGCCACGTTCAACGTCGTGGATGGCGTCCTTTTTGACAGCTCGACGTGCGTGGTGACGGCCAATGTCTTGGGCGTCGTCAGCTGCAGTGTCTTGCCTCCGACTGGCATCCTTCGCGTGAGCCTTGTCCTCGTGAGCGTCGTGCAAGGAGTGGCCCAGTTCGTCACGGGGCTGATCCTCTGATCAACTTGAACGTGTGCGTGTTACGTGCATGCATGCCGTGGATTTGGTTTGCATGAGATGAAGCTTTGCCAGTAAAAGGCAGCAAAGTCCTGTCTTCGCTTTAAAATAGCTGATACCATGGCGTATCTCTTTAAAGTTTAAATAAGGCAAGAAGATGAATAATGGTTTAGACGCATCAATCTCTCTCTCTCTCTCTCACATACACACACACACTGAAAATTTGAAGTAGAAGTGCGTGGATGGTGCATATCAATAGTGATGAAGGTTTGTCTTAAATTTACATGAATTTTACAAAATATCACAAATTCCCCCGCCTGAAATAAGAGGGAATGACACGTAGAATGTGGATAGATATAAAGACATCAAGTAAGGTGTAGAAATAAAATACAATACGGAAGATTCATGCGTGGTTTGTTATCGTTCTCACAGGACATTATCAACCGATTGACAATATAATCGCTCCATTACACTCTCCAATGTTTTTCGGACCACAATCAGCATAACTTTACAAGAATAAAATGAAAGAGAATTTAAGGATAAACCCTTACGATGTTCTCTCTGACGACTCTCCAAGACCTTCTCTTCAGTTAGACTTGACGTAACAAGCAGAATAGGTTAGAATCCAAACTTAAAACTCTATCTCGGGCGCGTCCGGACATCCATCAGAAGCGTGCTGGGCGTCTGAATTATCTCGAACTTTCGCGGATGACAAGTCGGAAGTTAAAGCAAGAAGTGGCTAGACGTCCGAATATGGTGGCATCCAAATTTCAGCACAAGTCCACCGCCCGGCCAACCTCAGCTGGGCCGCCGTTTCCAACCATAAACCGCCCTAACGGGCATCAGGTCTTGTCATTGGATCCACACAAGCTTGGAGAAATCTTGCTCATCTTTTCCAACGTCGAAACCGATCCTCAAGATGTCGGGCTTTGTCTTTGCACTTTCCCAAACCTATTTCCTGTGTTACAGATGTCCTTCGACTTCGATGTCAATTCGATTTCAAATGGAATCGGGTTGCTCTCTTCTCATAATCCTACTTCAAGCTTATCAGTTGTCATCTCTCTTAAGCCTTCGTATGGATCATGCCTACAAAAAATACTGAAGTTTAGCCAATGGGCTATTGAGAGCGCGCAGTAGAAATTCGGTGCCTTTGCCGGGGAGTTGCCAAGAGGGAGCTCAAATCTGAACCCATTAACATATCCACTTGGACTCACTATACCTATTTTTTGACATCTAACACAACTCATAAGTGCTTAGTTCGCTCGTCATATGGTCAAATGTACTGCACTCTGAAGTCCATTAACAGGTAATTGCAAGACAAACGACGACGTACGTATGCTTTATAAGTTGCCAGAAAGAAAGTTACATACGAGGACAAGGAGAGGTGAAGGTTTGCTGCACTACCCACTACGGCACGGGATAGCAAGAATGCAACTATCACTTAGCCTAGCGGTCTCATATTGGCCTAATATACACGAGTCATCGGATCATGTTGGTCTCACGTGAAACTTTTACTGTCTCTCACTTCGGATCCAAACGATGCGAGTACATTCAAGCGGCCGCCACCAAGGCAGAGATTTTTTTCATCGGTCGCTACTGCTTTAAGTGTAGAAGGCACAGCAACTTGTATTGCTCTCCATTCCAAGTAACTAATCGGCGCATCTACCAACTTTTTCCTTGTTTGCTAGTCTTGCTCTTTACGTAAAAAAGCTAATGGCCCAAATAGACCATAGCAATACATATAATTAATAAAATCCCGCTCGACAGAAAGTTGTAGGAAAAAGCTACTGATTTTTTTTTAACCATTTGCATTAGAAGACTAAGGATCTTAGCCTGCAATTCAAGTACTATCGCGGAACCAATTTTCGAGTTCTTGAACTGAAATCCAGAGAATACTTTACTGAGATGTTGAAAGAAAGTACAAGGGTGAGAGCACAAAGCTTATTGTTCATGTTCAAATACTCCAGCAGACCCAACAGGTGATGACTCAATCTAGAACCAATTTTCTTTTGTATTAGCCATTAAGCCATGGGAAGGACGGAATGCAACCATCACTTAGCAAACCCGTCTCAAATTAGCCTGACTTTTTTGAGCCGTTGGATCATTTTTTTTTTCTGGTCAAAATAATATTTCGTTGTATTCACTTCCTCAAGATATAAGAAAAACATCGCAGTTCAACTACAAGCCAAAGTACCTATTTATTTGACCAAAAAAAAAAAAAACTGCAAGCCAAAGTAAATCCCAGACAAACAAGTTTTAGATAACAAGAGAAATCACCCAAATAAGATTATGAGTCACACACTCAAAGAGCACCCCTGCGACTTCTTTACACCATAATTAGCGGTCGATCACCAAATCTATCTTTAGTAACAAGCATACACTGAGAACTCCATATGTTGCTACGGCTTTACTTTTTGGTGATGCACGCCTAGGTTTGGCATAAATTTGACATTTGTGAGAGTGAAACCTTCACGAAGCTCCTCTGATCTCCTTCGAAGGGATCCTAATGCTTCTAGTCAATATTGGATCATGTTGGGCCCTGGAAATTGTTGCTAATTCTAACCCAATGGACGAACCCTGAAACACATTGCACAGAAAACCCTAATCTAAACTAGATTGGATAGAAATCTCCCAAAAAAAAAATGAGAGAGAAAAGCTTTCAAATTTAGACTAAATCAGAAAAGAAAAGTTCCCAAATGGGAGAAAAGCAAGAAAATGAAATAGAAATTCAGAGTAGCCTAAAAAAAGGGAGAGGGGAGGGAGAGATCTAGCTCAAACTGTCCCCTCCATTGAGGTTGTGGAAGAAAGTGTGTGGGGAAGAGAGAGACAGGAGCGAAAGGGAGGAAAAACTAGGGCCGACTGATTTGGAGCGATCCTAGAGCTTCTAGTCAATATTGGATCTTGTTAGTCCCTGGAAAATTGTTGCTATTTCTAACCTTGGACAAGAGAAGGGTGCACCGCCAAGCGATCCTACTGCTTCTAGTCAATATTGGATAGACGGAGCGACTGCTAATAACCCCAAGCAATGAGGGACGTCGAAACATGCGACTAAAATAGTGAATGAGATTTTGGATCTTGGAGGGATTTCGGGTAGAAAAGCAGATTCTTTTTATCTCTTCTTTCTCATCATGGTCTGCAATAGGGGTGAGAGAAAAAAAACCATGACGATCCAAATCGGACCAGATTGTACCCATTCGATTAATTTTGAATAGAACCGGCAGATACCAGTTCGGTTTGCGATTTTGAATGGGAACCATCCAACCGACTCAACCGAATTGGTTCCTTTATAATACAAATGTTTTTTTTTTTAATTGAAGTCATCTCCCTCAAAGGTTCAGAGTCTAGACCCATCAATAAAAAAAAAAATCAAGACTCAACTTATCTTCATGAGTGATATGTATTGTACACTACAAATGTATTTAAAAACATGCGTTAATTAGTTGATCAACTGCTATTGCATTTTTCACGATATTCGACTCCATTGTTAACAATAATATTGTAGCCTGCAAAGACATTGGGCCTGTTTATTTCAGCTTTGGGAAAATGTCATTGGAAAAATGCAAATACCTTTGAGTTAAAGGGGATTTCCGAAATACAAATAGTATTTGCTAAAGTATATTATAAAAACACATTGAAAAGCAACTTTGGCATAAATGTTGTTTGATAAAAAATAGCATTTATAAGTAATTCAAATTTTTTAATTACTTGCTTTAATTTTTTTCCTTCTTCCTTCTTCCTTCTTTAATTTCTTCTCAACCAATTGCTGGCCATGGCGGTGGCCGACGATTGGCCATAGGCCAAGCTCAGCCTCGCCCCGACCCCATTGGATTTGGCGAGTTGAGCCTCACTCGCTCGAGGTTGAGCTTGGCCAAGCCAGATCCGACGAAGCTTAGCCTCCCTCGAGACCAACAACGTTGAGGCTCACGTCGTCAAGCCTAGAGTTCGCCGGCCCCTGTGTCATGGCCGATCATTGGGTGGCTGCTGTCACTGAGGTTCGTGGTCAACGGAGAAAGGAGCAGCAGGCAGAAGAAGGAGGAAGTAGGTGGAGGAAGAAGGAAGGAGGAAGAAGAAGAAAATAAAAAAAATAAAAAGATTAAAAAAATAAAAATTGTAATTGTATTCTGGAAATGCAACTTTTCAATGTATCTCTAGAGCTATTTTGGGCTAAAGGCTTTTAGGGAACTTTGAAAATGCAATTGCATTTTTTCAAAGTTATGAAAAAATAAACCAAACGCTATTTGCATTTGGCCAAGGGACTTTAAAGCCCCAAAGTACCCTCCAAATGCTAAACTAAACATGCTCATTATCATGAAGTTTTTCATGTGATAATAATACTAAACGAAAATGTGGGGGATACACTACCAGGGCTGAGTCATTCTCCTTCAATCGCTTGGGATTGGTTCCATTTTCTTTTTAATTGATGTTGATACTCGGTAGAACCGTAATCAGGATTCAATGAGGAATTGAACCAGACCGGTGGTTCAATTCTTAGGTAGATCTATGAAATGAATGGATAGTTTATGGTTTGCATTTTACGGAACCAGTCCATAGTGAGCGGTTCTCGGTTCTATGGTAGGAACCACCTATCCTAAAATCAATCACCTCTAGTCTGCAAGAGAGAGCTCTTGATCTTTCCTACAGAATGATAGGCAAGTATTGATGAAGCTTCACAACAAAATTCGATGTCGACGAGGGTGAGAAGAATTCATTGTCTCATCAATAGAGTTGTTACACTCGTGGAAACTGATAATCCAACGGAAGAAGAAGAAGGAAAAGATGAAAAAAGAAGAAGGAAAGCATGAAACTGACAAAAGTTAATTGTAGTCATTTCAAACGATATAGATGACCTTTTTTAAAAAAATATATTTTAAATCATTCATTTTTCACAAAATAAATGAAGTCTCGTATTACGTCGGTCAACAAGCTTGTCGATCCCAAAGTGATTTCGACAGAAATATGTGCTGGGTTTCAAATTTTTTTGGGTCAAATGCCTTAATTATATTGTTCAACATGTGTTATATCAGGCACATGCGTGATCAATGCTTTAACAAGCTACTCCAAGACACTCATCCATGACCGTATAAGATTAAAAAATTCGACAAGTTTCTCGGGAAAGAAAAGGAAGACATGTCTACGGATGATTGTCCCCGGCTGGAGTTTAATTATGGCATCACTGAAGAGTTTAGCTACAAGAGTGGCATTGATTTATTGGAGAAATTTGCATTTTGACTAAAGATCCAAAGTGTTAGTTTGTTAGATGATTATACTCTAGCGATATTAATTTTTGAAAAGTCAGGAAAAGTGTCAAAAAAGTCCTAGACCTATTGCATTAATACAAATTTTTGAGTGTCAGAAAAGTTCTAAACCTTTTAATTGCATGATACAAATTTAGTACTTTTAACCTTTAATCTAATCTAAGAGCCAATTTAGTTCTTCCAATTAATTTTGGCTAGATATTATTGACGTAGACTCCGGACGACCTATGATGACATTTTGAGTAATATTCTAATAATTTTAATTTTTAATTTATCTTTATTTATTGTTTTCCTTTCTTTTTTGTATTTGTTCTCCCACTTTCCTCCGATGGCTAGCGAGGCTAGCCACCGCCTATCGACCTCGCCAAATCTAGTGAGGCCGACCTCACCCAAGCGACGGCTAGCCTTGCGGCCACAGGAGGAAAGGGAAAAAAGATAGAAAAAAAAGAAAGGGAAATTTTAAAAAAGATAAAAATGAATTTATTAAATATTTTTTAAAAAATGGTCATGGTAGCACCAGCCATGTCACATAAGTTGTCTGCCATCCACGTCAGCATATCCAATCAAAATTAATCGGAAAGATTGAATTCGCTTAAAATAAAAAATTTTGGACTAAATTGACGCCATTAAAAGGTTTAAGATTAAATTGGCACAAATATAATAGGTTTAGAGTTATTTTGATATTTTTCCCTTGAAAAATCAAGAAAATTCCAAATAATAGCTCAAGTACTATTATTTTCTCAAATAAGGACCTGAAATGTCTTCATTTTCTTAAATAGAGGTTTGAAATGACAATAACTATTTCAAATAAGGGTTTGACCTGGATTGATCGGCTAAATATTTCAATTGATTAGGGGTATGTTCGTCAAAATGCAACTTCATCCTAATTCTTAGTTAAATTAAAATTTTAAAAAATAAAAGTGAAAAAAAACACGGGCAGGGTTGCCGGCACCTCAGCGAGGGCCGGCGACCCCACCGATTAGAGGCGAAGGCCCCTTGCCAAAGCATGGAGAGGACCCGACCCTCTCCTAAATTTGGGCGAGGGTTTGATGGCCCTAGCCACCACCCCATGGCGGTCACAGGCGAGAGGGCATCCCCCTCTCACCTATGTTTCATTTTTTTTTTTTTGACATTTAGTTTTTTATTTTTATTTTTGAAAAACTAAAAAAGAAAAAAAAATAATAAAATAATACAAAATATCAAATAACCAAAATGCCCCTACTAACCGTTGAGTTGGCTCCTTTTTGAGATTGATAAGGTCATTTTATGCCCTTATTCGAAACATTGTCCACTCTATGCATTTATTTGAGATAACGATGGCACCTTATGCACTCATTTGAAACAAGATCAACTTCGAGCACTTATTTGAGAAAATGAAGGCACTTTGGACCCTTTTTTGAAATTTTCTCAGGAACACCTAACATGTAGAATATATATTAGGAAAATGGGGTTCCCATATGTCATAAGTTGAAATCGATATACTAAAAAAATCAGAAATAATTTTCTCCTAACTAGGGGAGGGGGCTGAGTGGTCGTAGACAATCAGTGTATTTTGTAAACGTTAACTCGGTACTTCAGAAGCAATACGGATATGAATGACAACACTAATATGCACTTAAATACGCCTAAGCAGTGTAACTACTACCGATCACACTCGATAGTACTCTGAATTTAAATGGGAATTTGCATTAGGATACGACAAAACAACGTATAATGATCGTAGGAATACACCAAAATCTCACAAGACGGATCATACGGAAAATCGAGAACAATCAGATTTCCTGTGATGAAGAAATGAACTCCACCAGAGAGATCTATGTTGTAATCGACTTTTGGGGTGCAAAATTCTTCCACATGCGATTAGAGTGAATTTGGCTCGATTTGACTCAATGACAAGCGATTACGAAGGAACACAAGTTCGATATTAATCTCCTATATTATGAGGATATTTACACCTATTTTTTAGCTTGTAAATTATTGAAAACAATGAAAGCTCAATTAGGTTTATGAACCTTTTGAGCTGAGATTAATTTGATGAGTTCAAGCTTGATTCAACAAGAAACTCGAATAACTCGAGCTCGAGGATGACGAAAACTAGATGAGTTGATCTTGAGTAATCATTGAGCTGAGTTTGAGTAACTCGTGAAATGCCAAAATTGAAGATCTCTAATACATTCTGAATTTAAGAACTTGAGTTTGGCCAAAAAAGTCGTTTCCTTTTCCTTCAAATGAAGTATTCTAAAGTTTTCCTATGTATGGGCGGCCTATGTTCATTAGATCACGCCCAATGTAGCCACGTAGACATCGCTACCCGATCGCGGTTGACTTGATGATCCCGTGATTTTTTTTTTGTCTTTCACCATTTCACAAGTTCGAGTTATCGCATAAATAATCGATTTATCATCTTCGGCATTGCCATGTGTAAAGAAGAGTGTAATGCACGAAAACATGCCGATGGGGCGGTTTTTGATGGTCTTGCCAAACTCGGACTTTAGTATGTTAGGCAGCGCTAAGTAATTATGACACATATCTAGCGTTCCACAATGGTTGTGGTCCTTGTGGAACTCCAGTTGCGACTCTCAAAGGGTTTGTCATTAAAAGAAAAAATCTCATCCACCGTGACACATATTTCGTTTAAGGGATAATAGATTTGGTATTAACGGATTTTTACATAGATAATAGTGTACATTGTAGGGTTGGTTGGCTCCCGAATTGGTCCTGGTTAGGTTTCCCGATTGGACTGGTCAACTTAGGCTTTCGGCAATTTCTTCTTCTTCTTCTTCTTCTCCTTTTTTTTTTTTTTTTCTTTTCAAAACGAAACATATTGGCCTGGCTAATTCAGCTTTGCACGTGGAATCAGGAACCGCCGATACTCTGGTTCCAAATTTCCTTGTGCTATGACAAAAATCTCATTTCTTTCTTAATCTCATGTTGTATCACAAAAAAAGATATCACTGTTGCTGTAGAAGAAAAAAATTTCCCGTTCTTTGCTGTCCCTAATCTAACAATAGGTAGGTTGGATATAATTCAAAAACTAAAAGTTTGGCAACGCCTGGCCCATTTTCTGAGCTGTTAGATAAAAGAAGAAGTGGCCATTCAAGTTGCTTCAAAATGCCCCAAGCCTGAAATCTATTAAAGGACTTCGCCCAAGAGCATTTTGGCACACAAACACAGAACGAAGCCAAGAGCAGAAGCACACACGATAGAATAATTAACTATTAACCAACACTTCATCCAACAAGCTTAACTTTTGGAACAGTTTGGAGGTTGGTTCCCACAAAATCTCACATGGTATCAGAGCAGAGGTTCTGATTCAAATCCTTCCAGCCCCTATTTAACTCCCAATGATAATATTTCCCATGCTTCGTATAGTCAAAAAGACAGACTAAGCCCTATTTACCTCCCCAATGAATATATTTCCACGGGCGGCGGCGATATTTGCCCTAGTCAATGCCATCGGCCTCGTGAGCTGGCGCGGCCTGGACACCGGGCAGTTCGCCCCTCCCCAAGTGTCCGTGAACGTCACGGCAATGACGGCACAGGTCCACCCTCGGCCAGGCCGTCACCAACACGTCTGGATTTCCCTTTTTTTTTTTTGAGCGCCACGTTCAACTAGCGGAGGGCATCCTTTTCGAAGCTCGACATGCCGTGGCGACGGCCCATCTCGGTTGGTCTCGCAAGCTGCAACGTCCTTCCGCCGTCTTTCACGACTCTCCGAGGATGAGCTCACGCGGAGTCGTGGAAAGAGTGGCCCTGTTGGTCACGGGGCGAATCCTCGGATGAACTTGAACTTGTGACGTGTTGCGTGCGTGCATGCATGCCATGAATTAGGTTTGCATGAGATGAAGCTTTACCCGTAAAAGGCAGCAAAGTCCGGTCTTCACTTTAAAATAACTGATACCTTGACGGATCTCTTTAAAGTTTAAATAAGGCAAGAAGATGATAATGGTTTAGACGCATCAATCAATCAATCAATCTCTCTCTCTCTCTCTCTCTCTCTCTCTCTCATTCATTGAAATTTGAAGTAAAGAGTGCCTGCATGGTGCATATCAATATTGATGAAGGTTTGTCTTAAACTTGCATGAATTTTACAAAATATCACGAATTCCCTCTCCCGAAATAAGAGGAAATGGTACGCGAAATGTGGATAGATGTAAACATATCGAGTAGTGTAGAAATAAAACACGACATGGAAGATTTATGCGTGGTTTGTTATCGTTCTTACAGGACAGTATCAACCGATTGATAATATACTGCTCCATTACACTCTCCAATGTTTTTCAAACCACGATCGGCATAACTTTACAAGAATAAAATGAAAGAGAATTTAAGTATAAACCCTTACAATGTGCTCTCTGACGCTCTCCAAAACCATTTCTCCAGTTAAACTTGACGTAACAAGCAGAATAGGTTAAAATCCAGACTTAAAATCTTATCTCGTCCGGACATCCACCGGTAGTGTGCCGGGCGTCTAAATTATCTCGAACTTTCGCGGATAGCAAGTCGGAAGTTTAAACAAGACACGGTTGGACGTCCGAATCTGGTGGCATCCAAATTTCAGCACAAGGCCAACGTCGGGCCAACCTCAGCTGGACCTCCGATTCCAACCAAAAAACCGCGTGAACGGGCATCAGGTCTTGTCGTTGGGTCCATAGTAACTTGGAGAAATCTCGCTCATCTTTTCGAACGTCGAAACCGATCCTCAACATGTCAGGCTTCGTCTTTGCGCTTTCGGAACCTATTTCCAGGCTCCAGATGTCCTTCGACTTCGATCTCGATTCGATTTCAAATGGAATCGGGTTGTTTTCTTCTCATAATCCTACGTCAAGTTTATCGATCGTGGTCTCTCTTAAACCTCCATATCGATTGGGTCTACAAAAAATACTGAAATTTAGCCAATGGATTGTGGAGAGCACATAACAGAAGTTCCATGCCTTCGATGGGGAGATTGCCAAGAGAGAGCTCAAGTCTAAATTCATCAACATATCTAATTGAACTCACGACACTTATTTTCCAACATCTAACACAACTCATAAGTGCAATTTGTTTAGTTCGCTCGCGATTGTACTGCGCTCTGAAGTCCATTAACAGGTAGCCAGAAAGAAAGTTACATACAAGGACAATGAGAGATGATGGTTTGCTGCACTGGCCACTACGGCACGGGATGGAAAGAATGCAACTAAAACTTAGCCTATCCATCTCATATTGCTCCAATGTACACAAGTCGTCGGATCATGTTGGTTTCACGTGAAACTTTTACCGTCTCTCGCCTCGGAACCAAATGTGGCGCATACATTCGAGGGGCCGCCGCCATGGCAGAGATTTTTTTCATTGGTCGCTACTGCTTTAGCGTAGGAGGCACAGCAACTTTTTCCTTGTTTGCTAGTCTTGGAAGATATATAGGTAAGGACGGAAACCAATCCCAGCAAGGTTTTTGTAATAGTTGACTTATTTCATATCCTAGTGTCGACGCCAAGCTTCAAGTCTGGGTCTTTACGCGAAAAAGCTAAGTATGCGCATGGCAACGCTTCTGCTTGAGGAATTTAATTTCTGACCAGAAGTCGATTTTTTTTACTTCACTGGATAAGGTGATTTCTGATCAAAGAAATTCGTTTGGTCAAGATTGAAATTTCTACTTTTGAAACATTATTAACGCAAAATCTTCAATGAGAAATTATTGTTGGCGGCCGAAAAATTCCTATTTCATTTTTAAACTTTTAAATTTCTTAAAAAATAATTTTGATTACCAAAAATCCTGCGGCGTGGTGTTCGACGGATGGCGATAGGGGGGTGCTGGTCGTCTATTGGCGATGGTCGATGGGAGGTGGCGGGAGCAACAACTGGCAGAGATCAGCGATTGTGGTGGTCGACAGTGGGCGGCGCTCAGCGACAACGGTCGACGATGGTCATGGGCGGCGATGGACGACGACTAACGGAGTTTGGTGGGGGGCAATGGTTGACAGCCCAAGGGGGTCGACGAGTGGCGGTAGTCGCGGGCATCAATGGGCAACGACCGGCGAAGGTATGAGGTGGGCGGCGACAAGCTATGATCAACAGTTGGCGATGGTCGCGGAAGGCGATGGGCGACAGCCGGTGGAGGTTGGCGATGGGCGACGATGGTCGGCAATTGGTGGCAAGTGGCGATGAGTGGCAATGGTCACAGGCGGCGGCGAGCGTGTCAGCAGTGAAGATCGGCGGAGGCGGACATGATCGAAAGAGTATAGGGGCACAATGAAAAAAGAATGAGGCGAGAAGCGCTTTTTGAGTTGAGAAGCAATTTTTTTTAACTTTTCAAATTAGGAGAAAAACAACTTCAAAAGTAAAAATTCACTTTTGAAGTAGAAATTTCTTTCAAAAGTAAAATTTTACCAAACAGTCTAGAGCAGAAATGCACTTCTGAAAGTGTTACTGTAAGCACTCTAATAGCCCAAATAGACCATAGCAATACACATAATTAATAAAAGCCTGCTCGACAGAAATTTGTAGGAAAAGCTACTGATTTTTTTACCATTTGCATTAGAAGACTAAGGATCCTTAGTCTGCAATTCAAGTACTATTGCAGAACCAATTTTCGAGTTCTTGAACTGAAATCCAGAGAATACTTTACTGAGATGTTGAAAGAAAGTACACGGGTGAGCACAAAGCTTATTGTTCATGTTCAAATACTCCAGCAGACTCGGCAGGTTATGACTCAATCTAGTTAGCCGTATGAACCACATGAAATGTGACGTGTCGAGACAGATAAAACAAAAGTATAGAATGACGACCTACTTCACAATCACAACCATTTTTCCATGAACCTCAATCGTCTT
>JAGVVM010003102.1:0-39721 GCA_019149425.1 Psidium friedrichsthalianum
TGGTCTCTAATTTAAGTGGTTTTCCTAGAATGAGTTTTGTATTTTAGATCCGGATGTATAAGAGGTAAGTTTTGGTTTTCGCCCACATAGATAACATAGGGATTTTGGCCATAACAATCATTGCCCAGTGTGCTCGTGAATTGCCATCACAATGAATTTGTAAGTGTTTTGAAGGCAACAAATCTTTCTTGTAAATTTTTGTATTCTTTCGTGATATTCAGAGATCGTTCGGCAAAAAATTGAAAAAGCTAAGAACGTTGTGATGTATTTAGTGTAATCAAGAGTTGGAAAACACTACCAGTGTTTGAACTAGTCGACTAAATATGATTGTAATAATCCATTGTTTAGCAATAGTATAATCCGTGCTCCTCTTCATGGTGTCGCTCACCGCCAATTCACATAAATTTAGTGCCTAATTTTTTTTGTTCTGGTTATTGTGGTTTGATCGCTTATTTTTTGTAATAAATTTGTTATGACACACTTGAGAAATTGGCATGATTGATGATTTACCTCTCTCACAAGCTATCGCTTAAATAGTTCTTTGAAACATATTCTTAGTGATGAGTGGACTCTGCATGGATGCTGGAGGCGCACCAATTAGATCGTCACATCTGATTTTCCATTCGGCTAAAGTCTTGCAGTGTATTTATGGAGGGTTTCATGCATCAAACCAGGGATAGGGACAGTGCACCTAATTAAATTCTTTGGGTATTTTTTCTAGGGTGGTCCCCGAGGAAGATATTAATGAAGGGGTCCCTTAGTGAGTTCCCCACCACCACATTAATTCTTGGTTATGACATAAATTATGGAGTAGCTCCATAAGTTGCTTGGAAAAAAAGATATTCAGATATCGATAATGGAAAGGATCGTGTTAGCCATGTCTCAAAGGAACTTGTTATGATATCCGACCCTTATTGTCTTCATGCCATGTGGAAAAAATGCTCTAAAAAGTGAATTTTTCCAAATTAAACATGCTCAACAGGTGCTTCATAGACAATTAGGAGATTATTTTAAAACAAGGCTATTAATTTCAAGATATATGTAAAATAAATTGGTTACGAGAGTTAATCTAACTAGGGTTAGTTACATGTCAGCACCATACAAACACTAGTTAACGTTATTTGTTTTTTCGATTCTTTCTTCACAACAGCACCATTGAATAGCCTCGCTTTTACGGCATACTGCTACTTTACGACTGAGGATAGGCAATGAAGTTTAAGGCCTGAAAAAGAGTATGGATTCTTTATTCCATGCCAATAAGCATATCTATTGTCTGATTTATAAATTTTAGTAAAATGCCTACTATAAATATCTCTGCTTTGATGGAGTCTCATGTACTAGGGAAGTGTACTAAACATTATTTGCCAGTTGATGTGTCGTAAATCAGTTGTAATTAAATCAAACATCAATTCTTTTCCCTTGAATGATATCCTTCTGATATATTATGCGAGGTAAGATATTATTCAATAAAAAAACTTCCAATAAGGATTTAGCATCGCTATTGTTAGAATATGTCTTGAGTTTGAGTAAATTCCTGGTTTGAGTAGATTTTCTAAAAGGGATTTCTATTTTGGAGATCAATGTTATAAGATAAAATTCTACTCTGATAGTAGATTCACAAGTTAAATAAGAAGAGTATCAAATTTTTTCTCTATGAGTTTTCTAAGTAAGTTCTCTATGAGGAGATAACACTTGTAAGTTTGCCTTTGATGTAATTGGGGAGGGGGAGGGAGGAAACACTTGAGCGGTTATAAACGCTGTATTTTCCAGATTTATAAAGGAGTTCCTAGTAGCTACCTCTCCTATGGAGTAGGTATCTACACTTTGACAAACATGTAGTTCTCAAATATTTTATATCATTCTCATTGATTTATCTAGAAATTTATTCTTTTCACATTTAACTTAAATTGAAAGATCCATTGTTTTCCAGATATTTTCACAATAATGGTGTCAGATTTAAGGTTATATTTAAGAGTAATTTGGGGTTTTTGCTTGTCTAATCACTCTTAGGATTTCTGTTATTCCAATTATATGTAGAGCGAAAGTAGAGATTGACATGATATCGATGGAAGAAGCGAAAGACGTGGTGTGGTCTAATAACTAGGTCAACAATGTTAACATTATACATCAGGGTGATGTGGTGTTCAATGCAAATCAAAGATACTAGAGGGTTGAGTTCATTTATGAGTGAAATTAGTGCGTCAGATTTAGCATGTCAAGAGAGGATGTGACCTTGAAGATGCTTCTTGCGATGGAGAATCCTACATATATGTGGACTGAGTTCATTCCTTTAGACAAGTCTAAGCTCGAATTGGGCTTGATAGATGTGTGTAATGCTTGAGTGCCTGTTGACCGTTGGGAGAGACGATATGATAATGAGCACTAAAATGTGGCTCAAACGGTAGCCAAGGTAGAGATTGCCTAAAGGTTCCACTTTGAATAGAAGAATATGTACATGATAAAATTATAATCAGATATTAGATACAACAATGCAAACACAATGAGTCTCATATTTTCTCTATCTGAGTTTTCTAAGGGAGTTCTTATGAGAGATGGTCATATAACACTTGTGAGTTTGCTTTGGGTGAAATTGGGGGTTGAAAAACACTTTAGAAATTGTAAGTTCTGCGCTTTCTAGATTTATAGTAGATTTCTTGACAGTTGGCTCTTCATGTGGAGTTGGTACCGGCACTCGATCTAAACCATGTAATTTTTGGTGTTCTCAATTGCTCATCTGAAAATTTCTTCTTTCCGTGTTTCATTTGGATTGCAAGATTCATTTGCTTCTGTGATATTTTCACAACAGGTAGCACTACTTTTTTACATGGTTCTATATTAGTAACAAAAAGGATATTTGTGATGATTGTGTAGATTTAGTGCATGATGAAAACTTAACTTTCCATGCATGTCACTAAATACTCGATTTTTATTTGCGGCCAATGCTCAACCCCTGCCATAGGAGGAGATAGGCAAACTATGCTCCGAATATAAGTTAAAAACATATATTCACAGGATTGGCGGTGTCGAGCCTTCCAAGAGGGCTAGAATATAGGAAAATCTCAGGAAATTCAATTTCGTTGTGTTTGGTGCCTAGAGCAACGAAATTAGCTTTCCTCACCTAGGCTCAACTAAGGCTAAGAAACTACTGCAGATAAATTTTGTGCCAATAGGTTAAGGTGACGAACTAAGTGACCTATGACAGTGTTGTTTTATAGCCATAGTTAATTTCTTCTTGATAGAATTTCCTCTTTTATATCTTTGTATGTCTTTAGAGAGTTCTATTGAGTGGTTAGTTACATATAGTGTATACTATGATAGATTCCTATTGTGAGTATCCATAGCGCTATGTGCCATATATGATAAGCTAGAGTGTTTAGGCATGAACATTCCTTTTATCTGGTTCGTAGCACCTTTGAAACTCCAATCTCTTTGGTATCATATGGCCAATGCTACAATCTCCGTCAACGTGCGTGAACCATATGTTGATGCACATATAGAGCGTCAGCACAATTATTTGAATGCAATTAACATTTCTTTTCATGGTGACACTTCCAATGGGGAGACTTACATGAAAGAATGATTTTGATTTGGGTTGTGGAAAATATGTCTTGAGTCTAAGCTCATAAAGGAAATCAATATAAATACATTACCTAGTTTGAGCAAGTTTCCCACTTTGTATCCAATTCTTTTCTGTATAAGCAATGATACTTCTTCATGAAGAGCATCCAAAAGAGGTTGTTTCTTTGAAAATTACACCATAAGGTAATGCAGAGAGTGTTGAAACCAATTTGATCTATGAATAAGATTTGTGAATTTCTTTATGGGATTGAGTGATTGTTTAGTCAAGAATTTTGAGGGTTAAACACTGTATGAGATTATTGTTTATAATTAGGGGTAGGGAAACATTGAGTGTTAGAATGACTTGGGTTTAGCTGTGATATATGATTTATCACTTGATTTATAATGAAATCATGTGCTTCTCTCCTCGTGGAGTAGATCTCATCGACCAAACTACACAAATATGTTGTCTGAATTATTTTTGTTCTCTATTTCTTATTCGATTGCTTTTTAACAACAATTAGTATCAAAGTGGGCTTGGCTAAATTGAAGCAAATAGATGGTGATAGAAGTGGAAAATTTGAATAATAACATATTTTAGGGAAGGATTTTGCCTTTTTGAAAATGCGGATTGAGGATTTTCTCTACTAGAGGAATCTATAGATACTCCTATATGGGAATAATATAATATTAATGAAGCAAGCTTGTTGAGAATTGCTAGATAGATAGGTGTTGCATGTCATTTAACTAATGTTGGCTTGTAATGTTCCGTTTAACCTCATGAAAGAAATGAATTTTGTAGGACTAATGAATGCTATGTCGAATATGCACTTAAAATCCATTTGCAATGAATAAGATCTAGTGATGGGATGTTTTTTTCACTTAAAGAATGGTGAAGGTCTATCTGTTGCAGAACATATCAATGTATTTAATGTGGTCCATTAGTGAATTGAGTTAATTGAGATTGACTTTTATCATGAGGCTATTTGCTGTGATTTTATTAGATTTCAAAGTTAATCAACTTGGATGTTTGCATGCGGTTGCATTTCCTTGGAGAAAGAGTGTTGGATTTATGCTAACAATTGTGCACGACTACTCAAGGAAGACTTGGGTGTTTGTGTTGGGATACAAGTTCGATGTTGTTGTCAGGATTAGACACTTGAGAAAAAAGAAAAGAAAAGAAAAGAAAAGAGATTATGTGAGACGATCAAGCATGTGTAGACTAACTCAAAGCTATTAAACAAATTATGCATGAAAGAAAACGTGATAAGATATTGCACTAATGTAAGTGAACCACAATAGGTTGCAGAATTCATGAGTAGAACATTACTAGAGACACTTAACAAAATGATCTTTAGTGCTGGTGTGACAAGGAAATTCCTAGTAGATACATTTAGTACGACAAGTTACCTAATGAAGTTATCCTCAACAACTACGATTGGATGTTGGACTCTTAAAAAAAAGTGGCCAAGAAATGTTATTTATTATCCTACTTTTAGAATATTTGTTTGTCCCTTTTATATTCGAGCCAGTGATGGTAAACTCAATAGGACGGAAAGAAATTGCACATTTCTAGTATATGCACTAAGTGATCGGGTTTACCAATTGTGATGCCCAAAATTAAGTTCATCTATTGTCGATAGAGATGTTACATTTGATGAGTTTCCGGTATGTTTGGGTAAGAGTGTTTGTGGCAGTATTTACACAGATTTGGATGGTTGCAACGAGAAGCTCCTGAGGTAGTGGATATTAGCGCAGTAATAGTACTTGTAGTGAGGTGTAGTCTATAGAGATAATAGTTATTGTAGCTGCTGAGTTTGACAAGGTGCATGTTCATTCTCCCTACAAATATGGATGCAATGATGATTTTTTGTGATAGGAGGCTCTGTGACTGTGAATCCTTGTGGAGCACCTAAAGTGCAAGTGTTGTTGGCATCTTGATGAGGTACACAATTATGACAAAGTTGAAGCGTGTCTTGGATTTGGAAGATGTTTGTAGTGATTAAACCCATGAGAGGTTGAGGGAGAGTACCAACGAAGTTCAGATTCCAACGAAGCGATTGTGACTTGACTTAAACTTTGAGCCAAGATGGAGATTTTTGTAAATATCTAATGTGTTTGAGGCAATGATGGAAACCGAATCTAAGTTGGATTCTTGGTTGAGTAGGTTTTCTATACTTTCTGCATGAGAAGTGAGACTTCTTCATAAAAAGCATCGAAAAAAAAATGATTCTTATTCGTGAATTACACCCTAATACAATTTGAGTGTGTTAAAACCAATTAAATATTGTGAGTAAGATTTATGAATTCTTTTGTGAGATTGGGATATTTTTTTGCAAGGAATTGTGAGAGTTAAACACTGTATGAAATTATTGGGTGTAACTGAGGACCAAAAAACAATGAGAATATGAGAGTGATTCAAGTGTGGTTGTAATATCTGATTTATCACATGATCTATGATGGAATCTTGTACTTCTCTCTCCATGGATTAGGCCCCACAGATCGAACCATGTGGTACTTGATTTATTTTCTATTTTAGTTTATTTTATTATTGCATAACTTGTTTTCATGCATGAAGGTTGATACTATTGATTTCAAAGGCTAGATGCATGTAGAAGAGTTACTCGATTAGCTTCGCATTAGAATAATCTTCCACTGAAAGCATAATATAGACATCCAATCAAAGAAACATACTTTGATTTGGCCAAAAAGTTCAAAGCGTTAATAATCTCGTGAAGGGAGGTGATGGATCTAATCGTGGAATGATATTTTTATTAGGGTGTGGTCCAAACTCCCCATCAATAGAAAAGCAAGGAGGTTTCACTCCCTGTTGAGTAGGTAGGGGTCAAGGGGAGACACCCTAGTGGGAGTCTCAAGGGAGCAGTGTCCCTAGATACCATAAGACTTTATAATTTGAGCCCATAATTTTTTATTGGTAATTTGGGATTAAGCCCATGAACAGCTATTGCTATATTTATATTCTTTTTTCCTTATAATTGAGTAATGTAACGAGATATATGAGAGCTAATTAAAGTGGAATCATCTGCTGAACGTAGCCTTAGTTTAGAAAGAATCCCTATTAATTTTGAAGTTGACAAAACAATCCATATGCTATAATATTGAGTTAATACAATTAAATACTTATTTTGCAAATTATCTTAATGTATATTTAAGTGTTAAAGAATAATTACATAGAATGGAATCTGGCAGGAAAGGATTAGACAATGTATGAGGGGCTCAGATACTGTAGAACAACTCAAACGTTGAGCTGGAAGCTCACATATTGTAACGAGGCTCAAGCACTAAGGGAGATTTCAAGTGCAATGACCAAACTATCATGGATATCTTTGAAATGATTTAATTGACGTATTACATTATCACAACGGCTAGCAAACCAAGCTAGATTCGTTCTTGAAGATTATCAATCATGAGATCAATTAAGGATATGGATTAAGAGAGACGAGGATGACTCATCTAATGAAGAACTTTATCTATGGAAATTCAAGATCATAAAAATATTTGTGATTTGATCAAATGGGTATTCTTTCTTTGGTTAACCTCAATGACTACGAGATCATTTGTATATAATCTCATTCAAACGGAAAAGTTTGAAAAGTGATCCTTTGAACCTTGCAATGGGTAGTTGAAGGTGATGGAATATAAAAAAGTGACCTCAAGGTCGAAGAACGAACAATGAGAGAGCAAAATCTTAAATTTCAAGATCAAAAAGCTTCATATCCTTTATATACTTTTGGTCTACACTGTAATACTTAGAGGAGTACATTTAAGTGAGTGGCTGTTAGACGAGAAGTCTCGTGACTCAGAACATCACAAGTGTTTTAACCTTTGAGATGTTCACAAGTGGAATTATGCTGATTGGCCACAAATGAGGAAGATGATCCCAAAGGGGAAGATTTCGATTTTGAAGCTGGCACAAGTAAGGCAAAAAGAAAGAATCAGAAGGTGCAAAAGGTTTTTTACCCTTGGAGGATTTGGATCTGACGCATGAGTTTCTAAATTTCAGGGGTCTGGACTTCCAAATAATGATTGGGATGAATCTGCTGGTTTCTAGCAAATGAAGTCTCTTCTGAAAGTCTTCCAACAATGTCTTGAGCACAGTTGTCATTTGGTCTACCATTGGAGACGAGTAGCAACTATTTTAAGGACTTCATTTTGGCAAGGGCATTCTCCGTCTAAAAATTCAAGATAGTCTTGACAGTAGTAAGTCATTTGCGTAGTCCTTGAGCATCTACATCAGCGGGAGTTAATATCTTGGGTGAGTGAAGATACCTTTGTTGGGGATCAAAGAATTTTTCCAAGGGAGGTAACTTAATGCTACTACTTCCAGTATCTTGTATGTGGAGTGTCAGGAAATCATCAAGTTGAACATGAACACACTAGGTATAACTGGAGGTGGTTCTGGCTTTGGAGTGCATGTAAACTGTTGAGGAGGTCAATGGGATAAGAGTTTTTCCTTTACCCAATTCTGGATTAGCTTGTAGAAGGGAGAAGTAATAGACTTTTTGGGTAACGATGGTGGTTTTAGCTAGGTTCCAAGCAAAGAGGTGGTAGCGTTGTAATTTGAGGAGGTTTAAGCCATCCATATGAAAGCTTGAACTAGTATCATTCATCATCTTCTTCGAGGGGTCCCACCGTGGGTCAATGTCAAGATATCTATGGTAGAAAGCATCTTTCTTTTTCTTCTTTTTCTTGGAAGAAGGTCTATCATCTTCTTCATAAGACTTTGGGAACATGACGAACAAGCACAATCAATATCTCAAAAACAATGTCGTGTGGGATCCTTATAGTAGTGAATAGGTTGTCCATTCAAGTCAAAAAATTGGACAAACTCTTTAGGATCAGGGCATTCATACTAATAAGACTAATTGAAAATTGAGTAAAACACAGGATGATAAGAAAATAGAAGAAGATTCTCCATTTTCCTTGGTAAACTTAATGGTAATAGTACCGTATTTCTTCTTGGTGAATTGGGGTCAGAAGATTATAAAGGTCTGGTGTTTAGATGAAGTTTTTCATAGTTGATGACCTAACTATCAAGTATAAGCTTAAAAAGCTGGTCTCTAGAGATTTATCTGGGTACATTGATGCATTAAGTTTGGTCATGATCAACAGAGATGAACAAAGCATCTTCCGAGGTAGGTAGATTGAGGTCAATAGCATGATTTTGAACTTTGTAAATCATTTGATAGTGTAAAGTATCGGCTATGGATCCAGGGGACCCTCGTGGTCAGCGAGGGTAGCC
Organism: Psidium friedrichsthalianum; assembly: GCA_019149425.1. NCBI lineage: Eukaryota > Viridiplantae > Streptophyta > Magnoliopsida > Myrtales > Myrtaceae > Psidium > Psidium friedrichsthalianum. The sequence goes on from JAGVVM010003102.1 coordinate 8,822, forward strand.
GGTGACCCTCGCTAGCCAAGGGCAAAAAATCCTAGAAAAAAATTACAAAATAAATAAAAAATGAAAATTCAACATGTATATTAAAATATTCAAAATAATCATTTTACCGATGCCACGTCAACTTTTTCAGCATTCACGCAATTGGTAGCACTTAAGTTGTCGATTTTTCAAAGTCATGATACTCAAGTGAGTGAAAAATAAGTTATAGCACTTAAGTAAGTGTTGTACAAAAGTTATGACACTCATAGTATACTTATCCTAAGTTTTCATAAGTGAATAGTTCTTCTCACCATGTAGGTCTCGAAATTAGAACCTTAATCTTAACTCAGTCTTAATGGTGAATGACAAGTGTGTATCTGAAAAAAAAAAATAGATATGCTATCCCCAATTTCAGGCTCTCAAGCAGATTTCAGGGGACTGCATTTTAGTTTTTAGACTCAATCTTGAAGCAAACCCTCAAGGTGCAAGATATTTCTGATCCAGACAAGTGACACGGGTTGAGGTTCTCGTGCCCCAATTGTCGACCATCTGGCTGAGAAGATCCTTAAGACTTGCTATGTCTGGGTCCCCTAAGGTTTGTCTAGGGTTTTCCACAATATTTTCTAGAATATTCCCAAGGGCGGGCAATATTGTAATTGTCTGTAGCTTCTAGAAGTTTCTTATTTATATCAATTGTCAGGAAGATGGGAGATGTAATCTTAGCCTTTGGATCTAATAAAGATCAATGGTTATAATTCGAGACCCTTTACTATATAAAGAGGTGTTCTCATTCTCATTTCATCATCCACAAAAGAAATATAAAGGCTTTCTCCTAGAGTCTCTATCTCTCTAGAACTCTCTCTCTGTCTCACTACAAAAATCCAGGTGAATGAGAAGAAAAGGCTTAGTTTCGGCGCTCCAACGATACAAGGGACACCTGAGTCGCCACACGAGCTAACCCTCCGCAATCGGCCTATGACAAGTGATATCAGAGCAATGTAAGATGACCCATTCGTGAGATTGAGGAGCATCAACTTAGTCGAGTATATGGCCAACTCAGAAGTGGATCATGTTAATGCCGTGGATGAAGAAACCCCCCACGAGAAAGCTCTGCAGGAGAAAGCCCCACATGAGAAATGTGGGAGATCAAAAAGAAAAGAGGGATCGTTGGACTCATTGTTCGCTCTCAATGAAAAGTTCTCAAAAAGATGCGAGCCACGATGATAGTGCTGGTTGATAGTCTTGTGTCAAGGAGCGAATCACCAATGTCGATAGCCCCATTGCAAATGAAGGATAAGCTCTCGAAGCATCGATCGAAGCTTTGAAGCTAGTCGTCCAAGAAAAAGACTACTCCTACCAAGCCAAGATCGAAGCGCTAAAGGTGGAGATCCAAGGGCTCAAGACTGAGTTAGTCTTGTGTAAAACAAGCATTGCGAATGGCACAATCATTGTCCAAATGACACCTGAGGTAGATGTACCAAAACCAAAAGAATTCAAAAGCGATCAATCCGCCATGGGTTGGACAACTACCTCTGGAGCATAGAGCAGTACTTTGACGTCGTTGCTATCCATGACTAGATGGCCAAGGTATGAACTGCTTCATTATATATCGCTGAAAATGGCATGCTATGGTGGTGATTTATGCTCGATAAAGCCAAGAAAGATGCACTGATTACATAGAACATGGGACAAATTTGTTCAAGAATTTCAAAGCCACTTCTATCCCGAGCACGCTGCACAAGAAGCCTAAGTAAGCTCCATCACCTTGAACAAAAAGGTGCAATTCAAGAGTACATGAAGGAGTTCATCGAGCTCAAACTCCAAATACCCAATCTTGGATAGAAAGAGGCTCTCGAAGCGTTCATGGATAGACTAGAGCAATGGACACAACTCGAACTCAAGCGAAGAGACATCTGGAGCATTACAAAGGCAATCTCTATGGCTGAATCACTAGTTGAATTCAGCAAGACCGTTTTGTCCAAGTCCAAGGGCAATGGGTGGAAGTCTAATCAAAATATGGATCATAAGGATGAAGAAGGCGATCCCCACAATGGTAAAAAGACATGATGAAAAAGAAAGATGTTGAGGGGAAGGATCATCTAAACTCCCCACCAACATGAGGGAAATCGACCCCAAAACAACTACTTCAACTAGGAGGACAGTAGGTTCAAACACCCTTCATCGCAGCCATGCGGGATTTGTAAAGGCGGCCATTAGACATAGCTATGTCCGAAGAAAAACCAAGGGAAAACTATATACTCCATCATCGCCAAGGAAGGTGATAAGGAGCCGAAAGAAGAACGAAGGAAGGTGCGACCCAGAGCGATAAAGAGTGTGCGGGGGGAGGGGAAGAACATCTTTGTGGAACTCTATACTTTGTGGAAGTCAAGGTATATGGAAAAAAGGGGTAAGCCTTAGTTGACACAGGGGTAACCAACATATTTCTCTCGAGTGAGGTGGCAAAGTGTCTGTGACTCCGCATAGATCCATTTGAGCATTAATACAAGACAGTCAATGCAAATGACAAACCAGCTACTGGTGTTCCTCGAGGCATCAAGATTCAAGTTAGTGAATGGACAAACGACTCGATTTCGAGATAATTCCACTCGACGATTATGATCTCATTCTGGGCATGGACTTTTTTGATAGAGCTGAAGTGATGGTTGACCTAAGAACTAAGTTGACCATCATAACTAACCCTAAATGCCTAATTGTGGTGACCATGCACATTGAAATAAAGAGTCCAAAATTATCTCCATGATTCAACTCGTGGATGCCACACTAAAAGTTTCGACGCTAACTGAGTGAAGCATAAGTCCCGACCCTTGGAGAAGCCAAAGGAAGAGGGGAGCTACCCATACAAACTCAAACATGATGTCAATCCATGTATTGTTTCCAGAGATGGAAGACATTAGAGTGGCCAAACAAAGAAAGAGTCGTTCATGACTCAAGCCATGGTCAAAGCACTGACAAAAAATCAAGTCCCGAAGCCGAAGAAGAAGCATTCTCATGGACAAAACAACAAAAATCGAAAGAAGACGTCAATCCAAGGGAAGGAGGTGAGTGGCAAAAAAAAAAAAACAACTGCTAGAAAGGTTAATCCCAAGCGAAGAGCACTGAGGACGGGGCTCAAATGGGTGGGGGAGAATGACACGAGCTGAGGTTTTTGTGCCACAACTAGTGGCTGAAAAGATGCCTAAGACTTGCCAGTCTGGGTCCCTAGGGTTTTCTCCAATATTTTCTAGAATATTCTCAAGGGCGGGGGATACTACAATTGTCCATAGCTTCTAAAGTTTCCTATTTATGTTAGTGGTTAGGAAGATGGGAGATGTAATCTTAGCTTTCAGATCTAATATCAACGATTGTAATCCGAGACCCTCTGCTATATAAAGAGATGTTCTCCTTCTCATTTCATAATCCACAAAAGAATACAAGGCCTTCTCTCAGCTTCTCTCTCTTAGAACTCTCTTTCTATGAAGATTTAGGGTGAATCGAGAACAAAGGCTTAGCTTGGCGCTCCAACAATATAAAGAGCTTGAGTCGCCGCACGAGCCAACCCTCCGCAACCGGCCAATGACACAACGGAATCTTCTTCACAAAGAATTCAGGAATTTTTGGGGGTAATGAAAACTTATCATCTCGAAGGAACTGGTTCAATGACTGATAGTTGATTATCAACCGGAGTTGATAATATTTTCTTAAAAATAATTCATTGCATCATTAAGTTGTTAATGAAATTACTGATGACAAATTAATCTAAACATTTTCATGAATGAGTAAATATTTGTAGTCATTACTTTTGTAAGTGATACAGCCGATCTTTTTTTTTTTAAAATCTTCAAATCATTTATTTTCTACAAAACAATGAAGCCATAATTTTTATAGTGTTTTCACGCTTGTGATTTCTAGAGTCATGCTGGGTCGAAAACCAGCATAAGTTACAATTTTCAAGGTGATTTTTTTTTGTCTGTTGTGAAAAATTAATATCACGTGTCTTTGTATAGTACATGAAGTATTTATAAGTTTTACACGATGATTAAATAATGTAACAAAATATTATAATGCCAATTATAATCAATATTATATTCGTAAGGGAAATGCCTACATAACAGTCGTCACTTTTTGCATCAGCTAACGGGACCATTGTTAACCACAAAGAGGTGCTTGGAACCTATAACTAGCTTATCTCAGTTCCTACAACATAGCCTTTTGATTTAGACGTAAACTAAGAAACGATGTCAAGAAAAGTAAAATACTACTACTATTACTGATGAAAAATATCGTCGAGAATGAGATGAAATAGGACAGACTTTGAAGCGTGATAACACTTTTTTTAAGAATTTATTTTTCCCACAAAACTTTGCTAATGTTTTTTGGCAAACATCCTCAGGATACAACAAAGTCTCAAGTAAGAACAACATATAGCAATTCCAACATTTTCTCCAGATATATCAAGGGAAACAATCAAAAAGGAAGTCTGCATAGCTTTTGAGAAAAAATGAAAATGAAAGTTGTTAATTAAAAGTTCTAAAATAAATGAGAAACATTCATGAATTTATACAGCAATTTTTTGAACAAACACAACCGTTCGAAAGTTATGAATTATGTTCGAATACACCAATTTTCTAAAAGTTAAGAAGGTACGTCCGATTAGACGCAACATTCCAAAGGTTTTAGAGTGCCTAATAAACGTTAGGCAAAAAATAAAATAAATTGAAATTAAATAATAATAATAATAAAATAACCGTGACTCCTTTGTGAACAGTCGCACCTATTTTACTAGGACACAACCATTATTTTACTATTGTTATATTCAAAATTACAAAATAATAAAAAAAATAACTGTAACTCTTTTATGAACAGTCGGACAATATGTTAGGAAACATCAGTTGTATTATTATTATTATTATTATATTATTATTATTATTATTATTACAATTTCAAAATTCTAATAAATGCTAATTATTAATTAGTATCAAATCTAATCCACATGTGCACTCACATCTTTTTGATGTGGGATTATAAACCAACAATTACACACAACATCAATAGTAAACACCCGTTTGAGATAATTATTTTCCTATTTACAGTATAAACCTATTACTTAGACTTTTTCTCTGAGTTCTAAAATCGAACCAATGGTACAATTCAGTATTTGGAATTTTATATTTTGAAAATTGTAAATATTTTGTGATAAATAAAAGTCAAATGATAGAATTTAAAGAAAAGTAAAAAAACGAACCAATTGTACCCTTCAAGATTTCGTAGACGGACCAATTGTACACTTTAGTATTTGATATTTCAATATTTTCAAAATTTTACAGTATTTTATGACGCCTTTGATGAAGTTTTATTTAACTAAGTAAAACAATAAATTTTTAAATATCATGGTTATAATAGTACGTGAAAAATTACCAATTTGAATTATAAGTGCAAAAATTTACAAAATGTGAATAGTTTTATTTAAAAAAATGGGCATTATATATATATATATATTATTTTGATAGTCAATTCCTCATGATTTTCTCTCTCTTGAATATCATTAGATTTGTTTCTTCAAATACTACCCATATGTAAAACAGATGGTTCTCAAGATTAAATTTATGTCCAGTTGCCCATTATGCAAACAAGCGGTTTTCCAAAGAAAGTTCAACGTAGACAGATAATGCACCCCTACCACTTGCAATGAAGATTTTCAGAGAAAACAACCGGCCATGGAGGATGTGTCCATTGAGCCAGACGGACTGTTTCAAACGTTCGACTCTATGAAAGCTCATGGTACACTTGCAAGTCACGTGAAATAATTCCAAACTGTTGACCGATACAAATGACGCTAATTAGCAGAGTTTGTAAATAATTAGTGGAATTTGAATGGACAACTTTTGGCTCGCCTGCCGGAAAGTTTTAGTCATTTTAGTAGGATTCTGAAGAAAGAAAAATCATTCATCATTTTAATAGCCAATGAGAATTGGTTTTAAAAAATGAGTGCAGTAAATATTAAACCTGCAATTATGACTGTCAAGCAACTCCTTTTGTCTGTTCACGCACCAGTACTTCAAAAGCTACTTTTCTCCTGGATCTATACCCGGAGCAAATTATGTGGTCTCATTCCCTTTCATAAAATAGGGTTGAAGTAGTTTTGGTGAAGTGACTGCTCACGGGTCCCTTCTCAGTCCCGCTTGCCGTTGCCACGTAAAGAAACAAGCGGTGGAAAATCCTCCATCATTCTCGCAGAGAAACAGCACTCTGACTTGGCGAAACCCTACGCATAATCCTGAAAAAATATGGAGTTTTCAAGGAAAACATTAAGGCCTACGTGGCAATTATTCTGATTCTTTGATTCTGTTCTCCAAAATAAAAAAAATAAAAATCATATTTAGTAACGAAAATGATTCTGATTCCGATTTTGATTTTGATTTTGTTCATGATAACAGTTTTGGAGCAAAAAAAAGTATAAAAAAAATTGATTCTGAAAAAAAGAACCACTTTTGAAAGTTAGTCCTTGCGTTTTCTCACTTTTTCCTTTCAATCTCTCGTCACTTTTACTTCAACCTAAAATGGAACGAGATCTCATTTCAAAGAAAAATATGTAAGATAATAAAAAAATAAATTTCGAAAAAATGGAAGAAATTCTAAAAAATAGAAAAAATTCAGAAAATCCTTAAAAATAGAAGAAGCCTGATTAGCCAAGTTGATATTATTTTCATAAATTTGGGCTTAGATTTCATAAATTTTATTCTTTTTAGGAAAATCATAAGCACCTTTGAAATTAAACCCAAACCACATTTATCTAAGCCCTTAGGGCTTCATTAGATTTTATGATGCATTTTATTAATGTCATGATTCCTTGACTGTGCACTTGATTTTATTGGTTGTAATTTGCTTAGGTTTAGGTACTTTAAATTTAGTCTAATTTTAGAAAATTCGGCAAAAGATAAAAACAACCTGCATGAACACTTAACATTAGCTTACCTCATAGGTTTAAAACACTTAACATTAAAAATTTGCATGAAATACGTATAGAAAACACTCAACTTCAATGCTAAAAGGGCGTCGATGGAAACACTGACATAAGCTAGTCCCCAGACCCTAGATTTTTTTTTTTGGTTATGTGGACTCGAATGACATTTCTCGATCGCTCAATAAGATTTTCGGTCTATTTTCCTCAAAGACTAGTGGAGTTACCATTTGCATGTACACATACACATGCCACCGATCACACTAAGATCGAATCCGATATTCCCTCGTTGCCATTAGGTATAAGCCTAGAAGAACCCGAGCTAATCTGAAATCACATACTAACCCAACATAATCTCTCCTTTTTAAGCTTAAAATGACTCATAAGTTCTGGACACATCAATTAGATTAAATAGAACGAAAACGTGTTATATGTAATATGTTATATAAGAGAATCAATATGAATTAATCTTCAATTAATCTGAAATCACACACTAACCCAACATAGTCTCTCCTTTTTTAAGCTTAAAATGACTCGTTCTGGACACATCAATTAGATTAAATAGAACGAAAACATTTATATGTAATATGTTATATAAAAGAATCAATATGAATTAGTCTTCAATTAATTCGAAATGTAGGATGAAATTTCACAAAGTAATTATATAATTATTTGACTTAAATGACAAAAATTGGGAAGAGAAATTATCCTCTGAAACAAAATTTTGTGTAGTTATCAAATATATTTATGTTCTAGGAACAGAAATTTTGGACAGTTACCAAACACATTATGATTTCCTAAAATTTATCTAGGAAACAAAATTAGAAAATGTCATTTTAATTAGAATTAATGTTTCAAATCAGAATAGTTGTCATGTAGGGCCTAAAATTCCAACATCGGACAATAACGAAAGTCTTTACTACATCCCCAATGATCCCTAGTAAATACGAAATTATGTTGCTGAAGTTATAGCCAAACAAAGAAAAGAATCGCAGGAAGAAAAAAAGAAATAGATCAATAAAATAAAATTTGCAATTGCCTTTTGGCAGTATATGTCCACATTCAAAGACAAAACACAGACAAACCCTGAAAAAGCAAAATCAGAAGCGTGGAATCAGCCGAGGAACACGGGATCATCACTTTCTATAGAAATTAGGGTTTCTTCGACACTTTTTGTTCACTTTTTTCATGTTTTTGTTCTTGCCCCGTAGCGAAACCCAATAGTCGCACACCATCTGTGCACGCCAAGACCTCCTGTTTTGACTCCCGTAGTATGAAACGAAAGATTTCAGAACCCGGCAAAACTCATAAACTAATCAGAAAAGTACCGAAAGACACCCAGCTGACAAAGAGTTTCAAAAAAGCATAGCTCTGCATGTGAAAAATTCTGAAGAACATAAGAACTCAATGCTGTCGGAATCCGCAATTTTCTAAGCTAATGCAATAAATAAAGAGATTCAAAATCTTTGCACGTCCTTGTTTCGACAGATTTTATGGCACTTTCGGAGCAAGACATCCCCATTCAATCAAATCAATCACCGCAATAAGTGTTTGTAACCATTTCTTTTTTATTTAAAGAAACAGGTGTAAAAACTTGACTAGTTTCTAGCATTGTTTAGCTTCTTCTCAAAAACGATCATGCTTCATAGACAAGAACGACTGATCGAGAGTGAATGAGAACAAAGTACTCTAGCAAAATCGTCTCTCTCTCTCCCAAGGAATCTTTCTGATTCACATTCTTGCTATGGCTTTCATTTTTAGGGTTTCTATATCATTAAAAACTGCACTAGAATGCAAAATGACAAACGATTATGACTACGCATTCTCATTCTCGTTCACACATGAGACTTGGAATCTTGTTTAAGCCTTAGAACTATTGGAATATATAATACGGAACAGAAAGGAACAAATTATGAAGTTTGGTCGCTCCCAATGTCTTTTATGGTTCCATCCAATTATTCTAAGTCCACGGCCATATACAGAGAAGGGAACAAAGGGCGTGAAGATGATGAATTTGTCCTTCCTTTGTCAACCCAATTGATCTTCAATTATTTCACCATTCACCCTCTCTGACTCCAAATCCAAGCCTGAGCCTCTCTCTCTGACGTTCTCTTCCCACCCTTTTGCCAGCTACGGCAAACAAAAAAAAAAAAAAAAAGAAGCCGGAGCCGGCCTAATCAATTTGGGCGTCAGGGGCTGTATGTTCAAATCTCATTAACTACGTCCATCACAGGACGTAGACACATGCATAGGTCGGGGGCTTGAATCTAACCAGTCCACTGAATTCCCGTTTGGTAGCAAAAAAAAGCTTATGACGTAGGATAGCTGGTGGTCTGAGCACAAACATGCCAGAGCCTGTCTTGGACTGATTCCTCACTGAATTAAAAACTCTTGTCGTAGGACCATGTGACATGCACATCAAGCCCCATGTACTGCGGGACAAGTGGCTGCTTCACACTCGCTTGGAAAGAGCAAGAACAAATTGTCCCGGTGTAGAAAAGTCTAGGTAAATTACACGTGTGAAAGCTCCTGATTTTTGCGCCAGTTTTGCGGAGAGATAGTACTTCAGAGTGTAGTACTAGCTTGGAGTCCTCACAAGTTCTTGGGGGTCATGTTCATCTCTCATTAGGTTAATATTTATCAAGATCATCCATCGCGCCATTCATAGAAAGTAATTACAATCTTCAGCTCAAGTTTGGGTTGGAGCTATCGGCCTAACCCTTCGCATCGCGAACAAATTCCAATCTTTTTTTTTTCTTCTTCACTTTTGGGTCGCACAAATAATACGACGTGTCGGGTAATGAATTAAATCGAGTACAAAAATTTAAGACATATTTAACAATCTCCACCTTGGCTAGAATTTAAAACAATCAAGAAACCAAACACATTCTCCTAGCATCCCTAAGCCTACATGAGCTAACTCGGTGTAGGAAACAAGGGATGCAATAAAAGAACATATCCGCTTCAAACAAAAGTAGAATTTTCATTCACCTAGCCGTCAAGCCTAAAAAATGGGCAAAACTCAAACAAGCATGCCAATCAAGTTTAAGCAATGCTTAAACTTATTGGCGGGGATTGACTTGGTCAACACATCAGTAGGATTGTCAGCAATATTAATTTTCTTTACTATCATATTTCTCTCAGCAACTGTCTCTTGAATAAAATGGTACCTAACATCGATGTGCTTAGTCCTCTCATGATATGCTTGATTTTTAATCAAGTGTATAACACTCTGATTGTCACAAAAGACAATTGAATTGTCTTCCTGCTGGAGGCCGAGTTCCTGAACAAGATTCCTTAACCAAATAGCTTCTTTCACTGCTTCTGCTGCTGCCACATACTCTACCTCTGTAGTTGACAAAGCTACTGTCGACTGTACGATTAGCCTTCAACTAATAGCCAAGCTAGATAGTGTGAAAAGATAGTTAGTCAAAGTTCTTCTTTTATTGAGATCACCTGCATAATCAGAATCCACAAATCCCACAACAGGTTTTTTACGAAAATGGGTTAAAAAATTGTATTTTTACCGATTTGGGTCTCCTCGGATGAAAAAGGGGTTCGTTTGGCACTGGAGATGCCGAACTAGAGGGGTGTCCTCCCCCTCCCCCCCTCTCCAGTTGGCACTTGCCGAACTGGAGAGGACCCCCACACCTTTTTCCACTGCCCCCTTGTCCTTCCTTTTTCGTGCGCTACGTCCTCCCTCTCCCGTGTCTGGCATGAAAAAAGCTGCCAAACGGAGCAGAGATTCGTCTTTGCGGTAAAAATAATTTATCATAAAGTTCTTTAAGTGTCCCTTATAAGCTCTTATTCGTCTCTGAAGAAGCTTTGAAGAAGGAGAAACAGAGAAAGTATCAAGAGAAAATAGAGGAGAATCGAGTGAGAAAATTTTTGGAGGTCACTCGTCGATTTCCAGTGTGTCCGTATCCGTGGTTGTTGATTCCGTCAATATTTTCTCGCCATCGAACTAGGTAATATTTCACTTTATGATCAGTTTTGTTTTGCCATTTGCATTTTTTGTTCCATTGCATGTAATATTAATTTTTGTAGACGGCAGAGAAGTTAGAAGAGTTGAAGTATCATTTTCTCCCATCTTGACACATGCACGCTTTTTGAGTTAAGGTAATGCCTATATCCTTGTTAGAACATGCTATTTTAGTACTGTATAATCATTATTATGCTGTTGTATTGTGATGTTTTACATGCTGTTTAGTCCGAAAAATGTCTTATTTTTGCGCCACATATATGTCTATTTTACACCGAGAAATAGCTTATTTTTGCGCTACTCATATCTCTATTTTGCATGTCGATATATGTCTCATGAAATATTTTATGCGTATTAAACCCGTATTTCATCATGAAATTTGAAATTTTGGAGGGTTAATTGGATATGATTTTCAAAATATTGAAATAATGACTAAATCTACAGGAATAACGGAAAAATTTGTGGGAAACCCTTATTAGATGTACACCGTAGGAACTGGTAATTAGATCGGACAATGTAGATTTGATTTTCAGTTAAATATGAGCCGTTGATTTTAGTTGCCTAATGCAATGAACATGACCATATAATTTGTTTATAATAATAAAAAAATATCCAAAAGAATAGAAAATTTTGAAAAAAATTGAGAAAAAATATTTAAAAAATAATAACAATATTCCTAAAATTCTGTCATTTTAGTCCCGGTTCAAAGCCGAGTTGATTTTGGCCGGCTCTTTCGATTTGAGATTTGGGTTGAGCTGACTCGGTCAGAAAAAAGAATAGGAAAAAAAGGAAAAAGAAAATTAGAAAATAAATAAAATAAAAAAAAATAATAGAAAACATAAGAAATGGGAGAGGCGTTGTTATTTGGGTCAAACCCTAGACCCGGCCTAAAAAATATAAAAAAAATTAAATTAAAAATTTAGAAAATAAAAAATCAGACAATCAGGAAAAAAATGAAAAAAATCATAAAATTTTCTTAAAAATTGAGAAAATTTCATGATTTTTCATTAAAAAAATTCAGAAGAATGTAAAAAATTAGGATTTTCAATTAATTGAATAGAACTTATTGTTTTTCATTCATTCCTTTGTAAATGACGATCGTATCCCTTATGGGTAAAGCATCTCAGAAAAATTATGTGATATTTATAAATTTTATCTGTTTCATTTGTAGACATGGCATAGAGAAAGTATATTTGATCGGGACCTAAGAATAGTTCACTACTTACAAGCAGGCTAAACATAGATCGCAAGTTATTTGGGAGGCTGAGGTAAGTAATTAAAAAAGTTTCAGCTGAGTTGTCATTTGTAACAATTATATCATAATAAAATTGCTAGTAACATTTCACGGATAGATGATAATCTTCGATTTCAAAAAGATAGAGCGACACTACACCTAGCTGAACTTGATCATCGCTTAGAACCGTATGTTTGAGCTTTGGGATTTTACGGAGTTTGGAAAATGAGATTTTGGCAAGTTGATCACCATTTGATTACAACTTTGGTTAAGCGATAGAGGCCCGAGACTCACACCTTCCATATGCCAGAAGATGAATGCACCATTACCCTGCAGGATATCGAGGTTCTTACAGGGCTTCCTATTAATGAAAATGTAATTACTTGCCCGACTAATAGGAATTGGGGCGATGTTTGTGAGAATCTACTTGGTTACCGACCCCCCACCTGGTCAAATACATGGTTCGATGGTAAAGATAATATGGCTGAGAGGATACTTTGATGAAATTCCGGCTAATGCCGATAAGGTTATCATAATGCAATATATAGAGCATTCATTGTGCAATTAGCTGGAGGATCCATATTTTATGATAAATCGGTGCTAGGGTAAGTGTAATTTTCTTTCTATTACTAGAGAACTTCATGAATCTACGCGTACAATTGGAGTTCAGCAGCGCTTGCGTGGTTGTTTTGAGAGCTATATGCAATGCTACCAATCCATCAGCGCAACAAATCAGTGGTGCCCTATATGTATTGCAAATTTAGGCGTGGAATCGATTCAATTGTGTGCCACCATCCATCAAAAGCAGTGATCCTTTTAAGATGCACCTATCAGTAATCGGTATGTGATATATATGTTTTTTAGTTTGTGAGTGATAAACTTTTTTCAATCCGTATAATATATGTAATTGTTCTTTTTTTGTCACCATTACACTGTAGTGATAAATTTTTTCCAGTGCATATAACAATATATGTAACTGTTTTTTTTTCAACTGGTTTTAATCCCTACAGACAACTAGAGTGCCCATACATACTTTGCTATATCAACGCTACCATTTTAATCCCTACAGACAACTAGAGTGCCCATACATACTTTGCTATATCAATACTACCAATTTGATAGAATGATATTTAGCGATGTAAGTCATGATAAAATCAAGGAGTTCATTGTAATGTTAGCTTTAAATTAATTCTTCATTTAATTTGATATGTTTCAATATGATAACAGATTGTTTAGGAGCCATACATTGATGACATTCTCGAGACTCTACCAGATTACTGTATGGAGGGAAAAGATATTTGGACAGCTCGTGTCCTACTCATCTATTTTCACATAGTTGAGTGGCATTATCCGAACCGAATGCTTCGTCAATTTGGCATGCAACAACGAATACTGAATCCTCCCAATGATCATAAACCCTTTCATGCCCATGAATTAAGGCCAATTACAAAGAATTGAGTCGAAAAGCACATAGAGTAGATTGAAATGTGGAACATCGTTCTAACTATATAGTTCGATTTGATCCTGCAACGGAGCCACTTCACTTCCATTCAGAATACATGGAGTGGTACGTGCATGCACACGGCAGTGGATTTCTTACACGGGAGGTGCGGTAGGTGCAGCGGTTAGTGTAAACACTTATAATTTACTTCAGATTATTTTTTTAGTAATATAATTGTTAGCATTTGATAACTTCTATTGACTTTGATTTTATGAACAGCTGATGGCGCAGAACAAATCATATCATTATGCAGAGCTACGTTTCGGGATCGAGAGAATATGCGAGAGACTATACGGTAAATAGAGAGGATATCTACAGCAATGCTACATGCTTTTAATGAAAAGAGACGGCTAATAACGATTCCACAACCCAATCAGCACCTACTACAATACCTATTAGATCGCATGAAGATGACCCACCTCAGACTAGTCAATCAATCCGGAGGACTACTAGAGCTCATCAAGATACAGATGCCGTCCCTTATCTCGTGCTTATAATACGATAGATTTTCACTCCTGGGTTCAATCTCGGGTTCAGTCAGACAGACTTTACTTCGGGATTCGGCCAGTTTGCTGCTCATTTCATGCAGGATTTCGTCCCCACACTCCGTAATTTCTCTGATGGCTGGAGGATTTGATCTCCCTCCTCTTTTTCAATATACTTCTACAAATATGTACTGTCTGAGCATGAGATGTTTGCTCAATTTGATGATCCATCACAACCACGGTTGTCAGAAGAGGATATGCCTTCGTCGTCTACACAATCCACACAATCGAAATCTCGTCGTCGATACAATACTAGACCTGGAACATCGGAGACGACCTACTTGCGAAATAAGCTACGTAGGGGGACGATATCATCATTGAATGTAATCAAGGTTGACGATTGTTATGTATTATTATAATTTTGATTTACTAGAATTGTTTACATCATAAATGTGATATTGCTATGTGTTGACACCTGAATTTATAATAATTTTTTAGAAATTCAATAGAAAATTCATAAAAAAAATCTATAAAATTGGAAAATCATATTTCAAAGCTTTAGCTAAGCCGAGGAACCAATTTTAAAGAAGAATTAATTTTTGAAATTTTCGTAATTTTTAATATTTTTCCATACTTACAAAAAATTCAAAAATAAAAAAATAGATTTCATGGCCTAAAAAATAGGAAACAATATCTAATATTTTAAATTAAATACCTTCATTCATACCAATTTAAATTTGAAAAATCCAATTGGGGAATTGCATTCCTTCACAAATACAAACCCACATTAGGCTTAAAAAAATGCATTTCAGTCTTTTTAAAAAATTACTTTTTAGGAGTTTTGATATCGCCCTATAATACCTAGAATTTTTATCTGACCCCAATAGTGTTTGAAATTTCTTAATTCAATTTTTATTTGGCCCCCCAAATCACCCAAAAGTTACAAAAAATCCAGAAAAGCAAAAAAAAATACATAACAATAATACATTAATATTTTGTCGGGTTCGTTCTTAATGAGAGCTCCACAAATGACATTTGCCTCCGAATTCACTAAAAAGATAAATTAGCTAGATCTGCTATCGAGTTTCCGAATACAGCTTCATAAATTAAAGTCGACTCACCCATAGCTTCTTTTAAAGTTTGAAGAAGGAAACCATCGCCATTTGCCTCAATCATTTCCTGAAATGAATAGCTAAACAATTAAAACTTTACGAATGTCGATTATAACCTACAAAAGGTGAAAATAATATACTTTTTCAAATAAAAAATTATTGAATAAGTAGGACAACTCAGAAGGGTAAAGAACCTTAAACCGATCTGTATGCACAAGTTTGATTGTTGTGTCCTGATTTTCCACAATAGCTACAATGGTTAGTCAAATCACTACTTCTCAGGGTACTCCAATCCATCTCCGTACATATTCGTGATGCACGGAGACTTCCTTTCTTTCTAATAGGCTCGGGTCTGGTACTAATGGCAGCTCGTCAAGTTCAAGCCAGTAATCTAGATCCCCAATAGATAACATATGTATCAATAGTGCAGAAGTGTTCTATTTAAAGTGTAGAATTAATCTACCATTATATTGTAATTAATTGCATATTTCTGACACACTGCACTTATATGTAAACTAGATTTTCATCTCTTGAAATTTTCATATGTGCATCTTCGCAGGTTTAACTCAACCTTGTGTTTGTGGCCCTCTATTCTTCTTATCTATCATATCCAGTTTTTACTTCAAAGATTTCGTAATTAGAGTCGAACCGGGTCACCTCATGCCTATTTGCAGCTTCAATAATTTTCCGAAGAAGGTTACCTGCAAATTGAGTATATATCCATCCCTCCACCTTTTGTGCCATATATATAGTTTTTCGTATCGAAATAATGGACTAACTGATAAAATATCTTATTCACCATAGCTGTTATAGCTAGACCACGAAATCTCTTTAGCATCCCCGTTACCGATTCTGCTAAATTCGTGGTCATCGCTCTATATTTCTTTTCTCATCATAAGCTTTTATCCATTTATCCAAGAATCTGATCACACCATTCAACTATTTGTTAATGCAATTCCCTCATTCAGTTCATAATGTGTAGAAATTTTCGTTTTTGGTTCTTATAAGCTATATATTACAATAATAATAAGTACTTATCATACAATTTTATAAACAAGTAATTTTCTCAAATTACGTAATTATAAATTTTACCTGTTATCTAAATAACTTTTTGCCTTTGACATCTTTGAAGTGTTTTTGTATTGCTAACAATATGCCGAATGCAAAATCTATGGTGAGCATGTGAAGGACGCACCCATCTGTCTCCATTGCTTTTTGAATCTCGATATGTCTGTCCGATATTACGCAAATATCATCTCGGCCATTAGTGATATATATACGCAACAGATCCATAAACCAAGACCATCATCAATAGTCTCTCGATCGACCACAGCAAATGTCAACGAAAATATATGATTATTCCCATCAAATGAGACTGCACATAGGAGTGTTTCTTGATATTTGTTGTACAAAAAATTTCATCAGCAAAAATCATGGGACAACAGCTTTTGAAACCTTCAATCGTCTGTTTATAAGTCTAGAACATTCGGTTGAAAACCTTTACAACTCTGATCTTGGCTGAGGCAATCCTCAATCACAAAATGAAAACCTGAATTATTAGCTTCGTCATATTCATGTAGTTTCTTAACTAACCGTACGAGTCATCCCATCCTCCAAAAGTTTTAGCAATCGTCATTTGTTTAGCTATCCGGATTTTATGATAAGTAGGTTGGAAGCCTAACTTATCTTTAATCATTGCCATTAGTGACTTGATTTTTATATCTGGTTAGGCGGCAGCCATTGTTTCTATCTGGTTTAGGCGGCAACCATTGCTTCTATTTGGTTAGAGATCTTCTTTTGATCAAGTTACCGATGATCTGTTGACATTTGCGAATTACAACATGTATGTGGGCACTGTATTAGTTATTTTTCAAAATAGGTCACCTGCTTTATTCAATGCACGGAGCCTCCAATTACACAATAATTTAGATTACCGTACTTTATAACATTTTTTTTTGTTTCTTCACTGCGAAAGTAATGATTTCTCAGCAGAGAATATTCTTTCGCAGCCACTGCACTACATCTCATGATGGATGCTTACTACAACGAGTGTTGTAGTGTTGGATAGTGACGACAGTGATGAAAACAAATGACAAAAGGGCGATATGGATGCTTACTACAACGAGTGTTGTAGTAAACATCCATATCTGCCACTGTTCATTATTTTCTTCATCACTGTCGTCACTATCCAACCATGAATCATCTTCTTCATCACTATCATCATCATCATTATCATCATTATTATCGTACTACACATCATTGATTATCATCATCATTTATCATGTTTCACCAATATTTGAACCTTCCCCAATTGAAACTGTTTATCGATTGGTGTTCATCTACAGTAGCATAAAAATTGTAGAAACCCATATATAATCAGTCAAACGTGCAAACTGTTGGAATTCTCTCAACTATGCTATCATTATGCACATCCATAATGTTAAATATCATCATATCCAGTTGTTTCAACCGGTTGTCTATACATAGACTGGCACAATATAAACTAATTTTCTGGTTATATTCAACTCATGCTCAATTGTAGCATGTAACTCATCAAATGTATATATGTTCCAAAACTCAAACATAGCACATTGTCCACCTTCCTAATCATATTCAAATTGATTTTGTACTATTGTACCTCCCCATTGTACAGTCGTAAAAGATGTAGACATTCTGTTAAACGAACATTTACAAATTATTTTGCATTTAAAATTTTATAATTTTTTTCCCTACACATTAAGAAATGACATTATAACTATCAATATAACAAATGAAATAAATAGGGTCACAAAAATATTACGAATTTGGTATTCTTTCAAAATATTTATAGATAAAGGATACCAATTGTCATTTAGAAATGAATGAAGGAACAAAATCATTACAATAACATCCACTCAAATTAATTAACGAAATTATAATTTTTTATTTTTCAAATTTCTTTGTGTTTTTGTTTCCTTTCCTTTTTTTAAAAAAAAGTTATGATTTGCATCAACAATTTTAACTTTTTTGTGATTTCCTATTTTTTATTTTTTGATTATTTTTTAAAAAAAATTTATGATTTGGATCAACTAGATCCATTTTAAGATTGTCTATTATTATTATTATTATTATTATTATTATTATTATTATTATTTTTTAAAATTTACTTTTACTTTTACTTTTTTCTTTCTTTTTACTATTTTCCATTTCCAACCGGGTCAGTTCGGCCCAACTCACAAAATCGAAGAGCCGGCCCAAACCCACTAGAGTTTTGAATCAGAACTTTCACGATAAAGTTTTGGGCTTTTTTATTTTTTATGATGCTTTTATTTATTTTTTCTAATTTTTTTAATTATCCGGGAACTTTTTATTATTACAAGATAGATCATATGGTCCGAATTGCCTTCCTGCTAGTCCACATCCTTGAATTAGGCGACTAAGAACACAGGCTCAATCTAATTACCACACCCTACGGTCTAGATCTAACCACGATTTTGCACAAAGTTTTTCATGAGACATGTACATTCAGTTATTATTTTAGTATTATGATAATCATATTTATTACCCTACAAAATTTCAAATATATGATGAAAATACTGTTTAATAAGCACAAATATTTTTTGAGACATGTATCAACATGCAATATAGAGATATCTATAGTACAAAAATAGAGATATTTAGGAATGAGACGACAGAATTTTAGGAATGTTGTTATTATTTTTAAATATTTTTTGCCCTTTTTTTTCAAATTTTTCTATTCTTTGGGATTTTTTTTATTAATACAAACAAATTATATGGTCAAGATTTGTCCAGTGGGTAGCCACATTTGTTACATTAGACAAACGTCTACATCTAATAAGGTTTTTTTTATAAATTTTTCATTAGACATATAGATTCAGTTATTATTTCAATAATTTGAAATCATTTTCAATAACCCTCGAAAATTTCAAAATCATGATGAAACACGGGTTTAATACGTACAAAATCTTTCGTGAGTATGTATCGATATGCAAAATAGAGATATGAGTAGCGTAAAAATAAAATATTTCTTGGTGCAAAATAGACATATATGTAGAGCACAAATAAGATATTTTTCGGACTAAAAAACATGTAAAACATCACAATACAAGAACGCAACAGTGATTACACAGTATTAAAATATAGCATGTTTTAACAAAGATATATGCATTACCTTAACCCAAAAATCGTGCGTGTGTCGAGATGAGAGAAATTGATACTTTCACTCTTCTAACTTTTTTGCCGTGTAAAAAAAATTGACATTACAGGCAACGAAATGAAAAACGCAAATGCCAGAAGAAAACAAATCATAAAGTGAATCATTACTTGGTTCGATGGTGAGAAAATATTAATGGACTAATTGACCGCGGATACGGAGACGCTCGAAATTGACAAGCGATTTTCAAATTTCTCTTTTCTCTCTCGATTTTCTCTCGGTCTCTCTATACTTTCTCTTTATTTCTCCTATGTTCCCTCTCTTCGTCTTTGCAAAATGCAGAAGTCATTTCTCTCCGGCCTAGATGGGTTTTTAATAAAAGCCTGAGGTTTCAAAATCCTTCACGTGAAGTTTCAGAAGAAAGCTTATGAAAAGGACTTCCTTCTAAAAAGAGAGGGGAGGTGCCGAAAGAAAGGGGGCCGTTCGTGGGGTTTCAGCGGAAAATGGGAGAAGGGGGTGGAAAAGGGGGGGGGGGGCATTCGACAGCCCTTGGGCCAAACGGCTGCCCGTTCGGCAGCCAGCTACCGTTCTAAACATGCCCCTAAATGGTATTTTTTTTTATGAAACCCAAAATCATAAATGTAATTTTTTTTCCCCTAAATTCATAAAAAGCCCTCCCACAACTGAGGTACCATTCAAACTATTTCTATCAAACATTAGGCCCAACTCTACGGAGCCTTTAAGGTACCTAAATACCCATTTCAGTGCTTACGAATGATCCTTTCCAGGGTGAGCCATATATCTACTAACCACACTAACTGCTTGCACAATGTCGGGACGAGTGCATGTCATTGCATACATCATGATACCAGCTGTACTGGAGTATGGGACATGAGACGTCGTAGCCTCCTCGACCTCTAATTGAGGTGAATATAAAGCTGAGAGTCTAAAATGAGATGCTAACGGTGTACTGACAGGCTTTGCATTTTGCATGCCAAAGTTCTCATGTACTTTCTCAACAAACTCATCTGCAAGAGATGTAACTTCCCTACTTTTTCTATCCCTCTGAATTTCCATTTCTAAGATCTCCTTGGCAGGACCCAGATCTTTCATCTTGAATTCCTCACTGAGCCGTTTCTTTAAGATTAACATATCTGATATGTGTTTTGTAGCAATGAGCGCATCATCCACGTATAAGAGAAGATAGACAAAGGATCCATCTGAACCGTTCCTAAAGTAGACAAAACTATCAAAGCTGCTCCTATGATAACCACTCCTATCATAAAGCTATCGAATCTCTTATGCCACTGTCTTGGAGACTGCTTCAAACCGTGCAAGGATTTCTTCAATCTACAAACATGATCTTCCTTGCCTTCTACATAATAGCCCTCGGGCTGGGCCATATACATAATCTCCTCAAGGTCTCTATGCAAAAACATCAATCAGTTGCTCAAGCTCTAAGTCAGATTGAGCAAATATAGCTAACAACACACAGATGAAAGTGTGTTTTACCATAGGAGAGAACACTTCATCATAATCAATTTCCTCATTCTGATTATAGCCTTTAGCTGCAAGCGTGCCTTGTATCTAGCATTTTCAACACTGAAATTCCTTCCTTTTTCTTGAAGACCCATTACATCCGATGGCTCTTTTTCCTTAGGCAACGGCACCAAGTTCCAAGTCTGGTTCTTGTGAAGTGATTCAAGTTCCTCAACCATAGCAGCAACCTATTTTTCTGATTTTGTGCAAGTAACAGCTTCAGTATAGGTAGAAGGTTCCTGAATACCCATATCTTCTACTGTCGTAAGAGCATAAGCCACTAGATCAGAGAACC
This sequence comes from Psidium friedrichsthalianum, assembly GCA_019149425.1. NCBI lineage: Eukaryota > Viridiplantae > Streptophyta > Magnoliopsida > Myrtales > Myrtaceae > Psidium > Psidium friedrichsthalianum. Next base: position 30,060 of record JAGVVM010003102.1, read on the forward strand.
CATATTTCTGAGGAGGCCGAGTCTGCCTCCTTTCTCTACCAGTAGTAATAGAGTATGGTTGCTCCACCTCGTTTACAGCTTCCTCATTTGAACTTAAGTTAACAGTAACACTTTGCTCGCTCAAAACATTCTGAAAAGATCTTTTCTAGAAGCTCCATCTGAACCTCCACCTCATTTATAGCACTCTCATGTTTTCTGCAGATTCATCAACAACCTTCCTTTGATCAAGTATAAGCATTTCATTGAAAGCAACATCCCTACTAATAATGAACTTATGTGAGTTAGATTCCTAGCACCATAAACGGTAACCTTTCACCCCATCAGCATACCTAACAAAGACACATTTTCTTGCTCTAGGTTCTAATTACTATCCTTAACATGGTAGTAAGCAGGGCATCCAAAAACCTTTAGATTAGAATAATCACAAGGCTTACCTGACCACATCTCAAAGGAGTCTTGCAATCTATTGCTGTTGAAGGAGAACAATTACCAGATAACAAGCCGTGTTGACAACTTCAGCCCAAAGTTTTTTTAATCCCAACATTAGAGAGCATGCGTCTTTCTCTCTCCAATAGGGTTCTGTTCATACGTTCTGCCACTTCATTTGCTGTGGAGTGTGCCTAATCGTGCTGTGTCAAACGATACTTGCATCTGCATAGAATTCAATGAAATCGCCACCACAAAACTCAAGGCCATTATTGGTCCTAAGGCATTTAATCTTCTTCCTATCTGATTCTCAACAAGGGCTTTCCACTTGTTGAAGGTTTCAAACACCTCACTTTTCCTTTTCAGAAAGTAATCCAAACCTTCTTGGAATAATCGTCAATGAACGTCACAAAGTAAAGAGCACCACCCTTAGATGGAAGCTATGTTGGTCCCATAATCGAATGGATATAGTCGAGTGTGTCCTTTGTCGAATGTGTGCCCATATTGAATTTGACTCTGTACTACTTGCCAAGAACACAGTGCTCACAAAAATCTAGTGAGGTCGTCTGCTCCCCATAAAGTAAACCACGTTTACTCAAAACTGTCATGCCACGGTCACCCATGTGGCCCAACCGCATATGTTACAATTTCGTTCTATCATTATTAGAGACGGAATTGGATGTGGCAATTGAAGGATCCACAACTGTGCTACCCTACAATGATACAAGTAATTCACCTTGCTTTCTTTCATCACAACCAGATTGCCTTTAGAGACTTTGAGAACTCCACCTCCACCTGCGTATACACATCCAATGGAATCCAAACTGCTCGACAAGATAAGATTTCTCTTTAAGTCTGGTATATGCCTTACTTCATTCAAGGTTCTCACTACATTGTCGTGACATTAATCCTAACAGTATCAATACCCATAACTTTGCATACAGCATCATTGCCCATCAAGACCGATCCACCATTTGCTCATATGTGTGAACATTCTCTATTTGGGCACATGTGATATGATGCTCCGAGTCCATTATCCAAATATCATTGGAAAAACCAACAGTAGAGCATGCCGTAAGAACATTGTCTGACGCATTAGACCCATTTTCGTTAGCAACATCGCCGTATCTTGTTTTTGACCATGTTGCTTATCCTTTCTCTTGAGCAAAGGACAATCTGACTTGTAATGTCCTCTCTTGTGACATAATAGCACTCAACGTTCTTTTTATCTCCAAGTGGCCTAGATCTAGAGCGACCAATAGATTTCCCTTGGAAGCTTTATCCCTACTCTTGGTCCTACCTCTCACAAACAAACCATCTGCTCTATTTTTACTGGTATTCCCATTCAATTTTGTTCTCAGTTCTGCAGAATTCAAAGATGCTTTAACATCCTCCAAAGTTATGGATTCACGTCCATAAAGCATTGAGTTCACAAATTTCGTATGAGGCAGGCAGTGAATATAATATGATCAAAGCTTGATCTTCATCCTCGAGTTTAATATCTAGATTTTTCATATCCAGAGCAATTTTATTAAACTCATCCAAGTGTTCCTGAACAAGGGTACCTTCACACATCTTTAGAGTATAAAGATGCTGCTTCAATAAAGTTTCGATATTAGAGACTTCTTCATGTAAAAGACTTTCCAGTTTCTTCCAGAGACAGCCGCTGTTTCCTCATCGGCGACTTCTCGTAAAACCTTGTCATCTAGAGACAACTTGGATCGCACTATGCACCTTCTCGTCTATCTCTTCAATCTGAATGTCGTCTGGATAATTTCCGTCCAACGCTTTAACTGTACCCTCTCGCCTAAATAAAGCCTTCATCTTTATTCTCCATAATTCGAAGTTGTTCTGTCGTCAAAAGGTGAGATCTGAAATTTCAAGGATGCCATCTCAAAGAATTGTAGAAAACGAAACAGGCTCTGATACCAGTTTTGAGGGAAAAAAAATAGATGAGGAAAAACACAAATACAGAACATGAGGATTTACATGGTTCAATCAAGATGATCTATATCCACGGGCGAGGCAAAACAAGATTCCACTATCTGCCCAGCCCTCCGTGTCACAGATAAATCTCCATCTTTTTTTTTGTTCTTCTTCACTTTTGGGCCGCACAAATATATGACGTGTCGGGTGATGAACCGTATCGAGTACAAAAATTCAAGACATATTTAAGAGTTATCTTTATTTAACTACACGTAATGTTATTTAGCCAAAAAAAAATTCCTAATAAGAGTATGAAGTGCTATCATTTTCATTCAAAATAAACATTGTTTCGAATAAGGACATGAGGTGACTATCACAGTCTCAAACAAAGGCTTGATATGATCAACATAGTCTCAATAAGGGTTTCAATGAGCATATGCATCTTATATGTTACTTTTCACGTTGTGGTTCTTTTCTTTCTTTTATTCTTTTTTTCTTTCTGCACTATCTGTTCCTTCTTCTTTCTCTTCCTGCATCCGACTCTCTAGTCATCTTCTTCTTTCTTTTCTCTCCATGCCAAAGATGGGCTGGGATGGAGATAAAGAATTATGTCCATTCACGCTTGTAATCAAGATAAAAAAAAGCAAAAAAAAAACATAGACTTGAAATTCGCTGGAAATTAAATAAATGAAGGAGAATTGTTTGTTTACTATAGAGGATGGGATGTTTGCGCGAGGAGGGAAAGTTCTATGAAATTTTGATTGCGGACTTCTCTTGACAGGGGATCGCTCTTGCTCAGGTGTACGCTCACTGATGAGTCCTTGTTGTCTTCCGAGGCTCTCACCGCTTAAAGCATCGACAACTAGTCGCTGCTCCAGTGCATCCTCCGCGAAAAAAGTGACGGAGCGGGAGATGATGGTGACGACTCGAGGAGTTTCGCTGGCAAACTGGGGCTTCCAGTTCCACTGAATAATGGAAGTGGGGAAGTTTTTTGTCCGATTGCGTTCTCTTGCAGATATAGTTTTTGAGGTTCTTCATCTTCTTAGGAAAAAAGTTAACCATCAGGTGGAAGTAGAGAGAGGATGAATAGGAGAACGAAAAAGATGAAGAGAAAAAAAAACATGTAGACTAAAATGCCCCCGTCATTGTGGCATGTGAGATGCACATGCTTCATCAGGCCCTTAATTGAGACTAGGTTATTACTTGAGATACTTGTTTGAAACAAAATCTACTGTGGACCCTCTTTTGAGGAAAAAAATACTCACTTGAGGCCCTTAATTGAAATCTTTCCTTTTCGTAATAACTAGTCCTATTTTAAAATAGAGCGAGGCTGTTTTTTGTGGTAAATGCGTTGGAAGTTATAAAACTTGCCACGAAAGTGTAATTGAATCTTAAATTTTTAAAAACTACAATCAAATTCTAAAATTTGCCAAAGTGATGAAATCAAGTCCTTCTTTTACACTTTTTGAAAATTGAAGGACTCAATTGTTCTTTTGTAAAACGGAACAATGCTCTTTTCCGGGACCGTCCTTGTTTCTTGCCCTCCATGCGCACCCAACTAGCGAAGGTGGTGAAAGACTGAGGTTTGTCTCTGAAGCCGGTTCAAGACTCCCCGTGCAACAGGAAGATCCAAACCAATTGGGGGATGTCTCCTAATATTTTCTCTTAGATTCGGAGCTGGGTTTCCGCCCCTCTTGGCCATGTATTTGGCCGTGTTCTTTTGCGCCCTTGGGCCTTCTTCTTGCCGCTACACCTTTGTACCTATTGAGACACTCTGGTGTCCTAATTGGTGCGAGGTTTTTGTGTTTCGACTTTTGTATTCGTGCTTTGAGTAGCTTAATACATCTTACCTTTCCAAAAAAAAAAAATTGTACTTTTGTAATAAGTTTTAGAACTTAATTGCATCTTTTGAAAGTTTAAAACTTGATTGGACTTTCATCATATGTTTTAGGATTTGATTGCATATTTTTAAAATTGCGGACTCGTTTGGATTTCGTCACAAATTTTAGGACTTGACTGCAATTTTTTTTAAAAGTTTTAGGATTCAATTACATCAGCTAGATAAGTTTTAAGACTAGTGCAATTATCTCTTTTCTTTTATGGGGTGAATGATTTTCTAAAGCCGGCATATGAACCACATCATGCACTTTAAATCCGTTTTTCTGGCCTTTCTTTCAGCAGTCGCACATTGACATAGTACCCCATGAGCATCACTTCCATACTTTCACATATCTTTGTCCATTTGGCGGAATTTGTTCCATGAAAGGAAGTCAAAAATTCCCCGACTAGTTGCAATTGCTTAGGAGGATGATGATGGATACATGGCCTTTGACAATAGTGTGCTCGAGGCACATTCCAAGATCCTTTTTTTTTTTGTCCTTTTTTGTGCTAACTCTTGCATAAATCAGGACTTAATCAAGGGAAATCCTTAATGAATCGAGCGCATCTCGAATTATCAAACTTTTAATGATGATATCCAAAAGAAATAATATAAAATCGTAGCTGGTTTTGCTCGTTATGTCCGGGGTTAGGTTGGATTTGCTGCTGTTTTACTTGATGTTTACAGGGGGCGTTCTTAGAGTCCCTGCAGAATTAAGGGGACCATCTGCTAATATTAAATAGGAAGCTCATGTCATCTTGGGGATCAAAACCACCTGCGATGGTGGGTTTTGGGTCCATGATTCCAATTGACATTCGTTTCAAGGAAAACGCAAATCCCAAAGCCTCTGGTGTCCTCTTCTATAAGAAAGTCTTGAGGTTTGCACGTTTCATTCGATGGGAGAAGACAAATACGGCAGTTGTTCGCTTGTATTTGGGACATTTCATCCTTGAAGAATCTTGAAAAAAACATTCTCATGGGTTGAATTTCCCCAGAGAAATAGACGTATTGCTCCATGACCATTTGATGCGGTACATATCTATTCCACCCCACTTTTCTCCTTTTCCTTCCGCTCATGTTTTCCCTTTTCATTTTTTTGTGATGCAATCACAATAACTAGATGTTGTCTCGATATGCTCTTGAGAGGGAAAGATATGGACCGGCAACCCCAAAAAGATCGTTTAAAGTCGATTGTCGATAGAGTAGCTACAATCCCCATTGTCAAGAGGTTGAAACTATTGGACACCACCTCACTCATTGATCTAGCGAGATCGAGATCAAAATAGAGATCGAGCGAGAGTTTTTGTATCCTTTTTGAAAATGTATGAAACAAGTGAGAGGTAGCCCCCATGAAAGGTGTTGGTAATGCTTAACGGGTTTAGTTTAGTGAGGGGATGGTACTTTCTTAAGGCCATGGTCACTTGGTAGTGGTGGCTAGCGAGTGGGGATAGAGTCAAACTACTTGAAAAATCCTAATATATGATGTTCGTTAGATATGTAATCCTAGGTTTGAAAATCATTAGCATTTCATCATGCCAACTTTTGATGGGAAGTATCATTTTTTTTTTGGCGGGCTAACAAGAGAACACTTTTGTTTATTCATGACAATCATAATTGTCTTCATAAAAGGCAATGGTTCTAATCTTCTAGATAGATTTAGATTAACACTTTGATTAAATTTGGATGAACGTTTTGTGTCTTTACAGGGTTTTGAAGTCGGGTATCTCCTTTTTATAGATTTAGAAATAAGGATTGTTTTGCCTATTCTTATGAAAATACTACCAAAGTAATAATTGCCAATTTTTTACTAGACAATTATTATGGTCAAAACTTTCTTTTAATCTCAATCGGCGTACTGCACAACTTCTAAGATGTTTGGATTGAGTTACATCGAAACATCTTAAGCCGTTGTAAAACGTTGTAAATTATTAAAATCAATACACCAAATTATTTGCAATGTTTCGAATTGTGTCACCACAAAACATCATTAGCATCACAAATATTGAAAATTGGATTTAACTAGTGTATACATTTAAATCATTCTATAATTTAATCTCAATCAGCGTACAACAAAACTTCTATGGTGTTTGGAATGAGTTACATCAAAACGTCTCAAGCCTTTGTAAAATGTTGCAAATTATTAGAGAATCAATATACCAAATTATTTGCGATGTTTCGTACTGTGTTACCACAAAACATCATTAGTCTTTGTAAAACATCGAAAAAAATATTGAAAATAGCATAATTCAATTGCTTACAAGGTTTTGCACTGGGTTATGACGAAATCTTTGTAAATTATTGTAACATCTTTATAATAAAGTATCTTGCATATTTACCGCGTTTTAAACATTGTAAACCTTTTTTAAGATGTCATACATTACACTAACAACATTATTTGAGTATTTGTGCCTAATAGGAGATGTTTTTTCTTTGCATTCATGCCTTTTGAAAAGGGCCACTAAATTAAGTTCTCTTTTAGGTGAAGGAAGAATGGCTACTTTACCAATAGTGGTACAGTAAAACAATAAGAATTAGATATTCCCACGAAACATTGTAAGCCTTAAAAATCATATAATTTTAAAACATTTACGTTGTTTTGAACCGCTTTACAACAAGACGCCTTAAGCATCCGATAAAAGTCGCAAACTATAAATGGCTACTTGTCTTCAAGTTTTTAAATCCGATGGCTCATATATTTTTAAAAGCAAAACTAATGGTCTATTCCCGTGGGGTACATGATAAAAGTAATTCTTCCTAGTATTAACTATGGGTGATCGGTTTCAGAGTGGATAGGTTCTAAACCTGGAACCTATCCTATTATAATCGATTCTCAGTTTTTGGTATCCAGAACCTACGCTATTTTTTTAGAACTGATTCTAGAACCGACCTTGTTTTTTAGGTCCAATTTCAAGGTCTATCTGAGAACCTATTTTTCTTTTCTTCTTCTTTTTGATTTTTTTTTATAGCAAAATAGTACGAGCAACGAAACAGCTCAAAAGTAAAAGGATGGTCAGCATAAAGCCCTATCCGTCAAACACATGGTCATGTACAATTATAAACGATAAAAAAGTTTAAACATGTAGCCATGTACAATTATAAATAATACAAAACTCAAACATGTAATATAAAACATAAATTATAAAACCATGCTCCATATTCATCAAATAAAATTTTGAACTCCATTCTCCATTCATCCATTAAAATATTGCTCCAAAGAATAGTGAAAGAGGCGAAAAAAAGATGGAGAAGAAACAAATGAGGCGAGACAGAGTTGGACTCAACTTAGAGAAATAATGTTGTTTTTACTATAGCTAAGAATTGGTTCCAAAATCGAAGCAATTGTCGGGTGGGTCTTCACTTGAAACCAAGAGCCAAACCGGTTTTTCCTGGTTCAACCCCGTCAGATTGGACAACCCCAGTATTAACATAGACAGCATTGTTCTAGCAAAAATTGTCCCTGGAGACGAGGAGGAGCGGCTGTTACGTTGACGGTCGGAAAACGGCGGGACATGGTCAATGTAGAAGTACCCAAGTCCAAGTCCCCTTCCCCACGGAAAAATAGTGGACTTACCCATCAAAAAGGATTTCGCTTCTTCTCCTAATTTTCTCCTTTTTTGGTGGGGTCCCCCTTGCTTTTAGTGGGGCCCCCATCACTTTTTAGGGAGTTGGGGTAGCCTGGGTGGGGCAGGTGGCCATGGCCTCTTTCGTCGGTTAGCAATTTCGTGCCGCTATAAATCCACCTCAAGTCCCTTCGTCTCTCTCACCTTCGCAACTCTGCTCTGCTCTGCTCTGCTCTCTTCTCTCTCTCTCTCTCCCCCTCAGTCTGTGTGTTCTGCTTGCTGTTGCTCTTTTCAGTTCTCTGAATTGAGCAATTTTTTTTGGCACTCCGAAGGGGTCCAAAACCATCCACTCTTTAATTCCTTCCAACAAAGGTCGGATCCAAAGCAAGCTCCTTTGGGTCTCTGCTCAGTTTCGGCTATCCCTACTGAAACTTGTTTGGTGGTTTTTGTTTTCTTGTTATAGAAAAAAGAAGAGGCATTATGGGGATGACCCAACAGAATGTGGCCGGCGTCGGCGGTGCCAGCTCCGGCATCAACATGATGTCGGATTTGTGCGCGGCTTCCCTGTCAATGTACTCCGCCTCTTTGCAGAAGCCACCGGTAGCGCCCGGCGGCGGGTACCCAAAGTGAGCCATGTGCTTAAGAACATCGAGGTCAACGGTGCCCAGAGGATCAGCTCTTGGGTCGACTCGATGAAAGCTTGTTCTCCGACCCATGTGAAGTCCCCCCCTTCTCTGACCGAAGGCAACAACAGTTCCTGGATGGTGAGTTGTTTTTGCCCTTTGATCGATCCCCTTACAAACTAAAAAGGGTCGGGATGCTTCTCCTTGATTTGCTGTTATTTCTCCAAGAATCGGGGGGTAAAAAAATGAAAAAAAAAAAAAAAGATGCATGCGTGCCGGCTGTCTACTTAATATCACATCGGCCACAGCCTCGGTCACGTCGGCAATGACAAAAAAAAAAAAATTGAGAAATCGCAGGGCAGGGTGAGAGTAGTGTTGGTTCAGCAGAGTGGTGGTGGAGCCTCAAGAGCACAACCTTTTTTCCAATTTCGATTTCCTACTAGGATTCTACATGATTGGCCTTTGGCTTGATCTGACCATATCTCTCTCTTTTTTTTTTTTTCCGACTTTCCGAAGCAGCTCCACCATCCTTCGGCTCTGGACATGTTCGAGCAAATAATCGACGCCTCCCAAGGGAAACAAATAGTGATGTTCTTGGACTACGACGGGACTCTTTCGCCGATAGTCGATGACCCCGATCGAGCTTTCATGTCCAAAAAGGTTCTCCATCGCTCTTCTTCACTCTGGCTCGGCCATTTCAACTATCTGGAGCCATTCGATCCGATTTTTCGCTAACAAACCACAAAAAAAAAAACCTTTACGTGTTTGCATCAAACGCAGATGAGAACCACAGTAAGAAAGCTTGCCAGTTGCTTCTTCCCTACTGCTATTGTGAGCGGAAGATGCCAGAGAGCAAGGTGCATTCCCCAAGCTTTTCCTCTCCCTTCTTTTTATCCCAATGGGCCGAAACATATTCGGCTTACAAAAAAAAAAAAAATAATGGCACGCACTTTGCATGCACGTGCGCTATCAACCTAGTAATATCCAATCGCAGTTTGCCACGCTCAAAAAGGCTACAGTCCAGAAATATTGTTTAGTGCCACCTCGGTTATTACAAAATTTCTGATTATGATGTTGTCGATGGATTATTTATCAGGTGTACAGTTTGTACTGTTAGGTGAGTTGTACTACGCAGGAAGCCATGGTATGGATATCAAAGGCCCAGCGAAAGGATCTAAGCACAAGAAGGTGAACTTCACTGTGGAAAACCATGTTTTCTCCTCTCACTTCTCTTCTTGTATTGTTGTT
>JAGVVM010003103.1:0-41082 GCA_019149425.1 Psidium friedrichsthalianum
AACGCACGTCTTGACCATTTGGAATAAGATAAAGATTAGATCGACTCAACCTCAGCAATGTCTGCTGCACCATGGAGCCCTATTGTCTACAATCTTTGTGGCTGGGCTTGGCCCAGTGCCCCGGCATTCGAGGAGCCCAGCCTGATTGAGCCCTTCGATTTCTTTTATGGGCGGCGAGGCTGTTTTCTTTTCACATTTTTGTGCAGATGGGCCGTACTACCATCAATCATCGCTCTTATGAAAATTGATGTATTAATAGAAAGTGGACCGATTTGCCGGTGGCTTCTTCTTTATATTCCTTCCGCCTACCACCAAAAGCCCAGGGAAAGGGCGTAAAAAAATCATAAATATGTTGTATTAGCGTTTTTTTTTTTGGGTAAGAAAATATGTTGTATTAGCGTTAATCTAGTCTTATTACGTTTTGTATATGCATCAATTCAATCCGTCCGGTCAATTTTTGACGGAAATCGCTGACGTAGACACCAGTGATCTTATGGAGCACAGTTGATATTGGCATGGAGATTTTTTGCTAATTGTTTGAAATAAGTTTTGGGGGTTTTTCTTCTTCTTTGATCATTCTTTTCTTTACTATTTTTTAGGACCGGCATCCATGTCGATAATTTTTGTTCAAAATTGATCGAATGGACTCAATTGACACAAATACAAAAATTTAGGACTAAATTAGCATAATTAAAATATTGAGGATTGAATTGACACTAATACAATATGTTTAGGACTTTTTTTTTTTGAAGCTTTTCTCAAAAGCTTAGTTGCCCAATGATTTATCCACTTAAGACTGGTCCTTGAAACCTGAAGAGAATGATCTGTGGTGGATTGGTACATTCGGCACACAAGAAATGGATTGGTATAGTAATACCATCATCAACTGACAAAGTGGGACCTAAATTTCTAGTCTTCAGGAGAAACTGAATTGCAGTGAGACCACCCAGGCTCCAAGTTTGGGTGCAGTCAACTTCAATGATTTCAATGGCGGCTTGCTCGGCATTTCCCCTAACAAGGTACTAGTTTCTAGAAGAGCGCAGTGGAACAGCAAGTGGATCTTCTGTCATGCCCAGATTCTACTTGTCAACAATATTGTCCGAGTTGGGCCAAACCCCACACAGTTTTGTTCTTCTGGGCTTTGTGCAGAAAAGATCTCGTTGCAAGTTTTGTACTAGTGCCACATATATAACACTTCATCTCACCACATCCAAGAGCCGTGCGATTCAGTTCATCCCTATCCCTTTCGCCATCTTAGAAGCCTACCAAGAGTCGTTCCTCATCCAAGCCCTCCAACCCCGACGACCACTCCCTATTCTCGTCGGACCGAATCTTTACATCTTAGTCCAGTGATCAGCTACTTAACTTCATCACAAGCCCAAAGACCACAGTTGGAGAAGTACACCGCATTCAAATGTGGCAGGACAACCATGGAAAAACCGAAAAGATGAAGAAACTAAGGAGACAAAGAAAGCTTCATTGCAAGGTCTAAAACCATTGGCAAAATTAAGACTAAAGAGCCTCATTGCAGGCAAAGCTATGGAAAAATTTGATCTGAACTTCCCCAGACAACAGCTTGGAAACAAGCAGACAATCGCGCGCGATAAGTTCTAACAGGGTCAATGTCAAGGAATGTGCTAGCTGACCAACTCACATAATTCAATTCATCCATGCACTGCAAGTCAGCAATTCTGTTTGAAAGTGCTATTTTGCTGCAGGCGAATGAACTCCCTTGTTCTTTTCTTCTAAGAACAAAGATTTCATTTCAAGTTGCTCAGGACAAAATCATTGTCCTATATCCTAATCCAGGAAATTCATAAATCATGGTGCAACAGAAAAGCGAAAACACAAGGCAATGCCTTCTCCAATATATAGAATCATCCCCATCTGGCACGTTGTAGTCCACATAATCTCTCTCTCTCTCTCTCTCTCTCTCTCCCTAGACATGTCTGCAGCTACTTCATTGATATATCAAGACAAGAAAAATCCTATTTCGTTCAGCTGCTTCCAGGAGTGTCAGTTACAGCAGACTTGCGGTTCAAATAACGAATGACAGCATCCTCAACCCTGTAATTTCAACCCAAAAAAAAGAATAAGGCAAAATTCCAACGAAACAAGAAAATCTCTTAGGCAATGCATTGTCTACAACATGACTAGTTAGAATCACATCACAGAAGAAAAAGATTAAGACAGGAATGACCAGCTAAAATGTATGATATGAGACACTCAGCAAATGCATTAAAACAGAACCCAATTCACAGCGTTTGAAAAAAAAGGGTTTCCATGCTAATTAGCTGGCAAGCAATGGAACTGAACTCCTTACACGATGACAAATATTGTGAACAATCAACATTGACAGTGTTTCAAAGAAGTCAGGAGTGTGAAAATGAACTACAATAGTCCATCATCGACATGTAAGGAATATCCCTAATAGTGATTGGATTTACCCGACATTTTCTCATCAATTCGACATGATCCCAAAGCACATTAGGCATAATGAATTTGCAGAACAATCACCGTGTAGAGGAGAAGAGATCCAACAAAAATCCAAGACAAAACATCAAACAAGTTAGTCCATTGATCAGGTTTCACAGCGAAGTTGCAATATTTATGATACTTATTTCATGACTTCGACCATGTGACATTATTAATGAGCAATTTATAAATTTTGGCAAGAAGCTCAAAAAGCAGGTGTTACTTGATCAAACAGGGCATTCGTGCAAAATACCACGGCATATCCAGCTTCATTTTCTAGAGAAAAAATTAGCTTCTCATTCAAAATGCACTATAAAGTACTTCAATCTATCTGTCTGTATTTCACTGTACTCCATATCACCTCTATAGTGCATACATAATGAATTTTCATAACAATCACCATCTAGAGGAGAATAGATCCAGCAAAAATCCGAGACAAAACATCAGACAATATTGGTCCATTAATCAGGTTTCACAGCAAAGTTAGCAATATTTATGATACTTATTCCATGACTTCGACCATGTGACGTAATTAATAAGCAATTTATAAATTTTGGCAAGAAGCTCAAAAGCAGGTGTTGCTTGATCAGACAGGGCATTTGTGCAGAATTCCATGGAATATCCAGCTTCATTTTCTAGAGAAAAAATTAGCTTCTCATTCAAATGCACTATAAAGTACTTCTATCTCTCTGTCTGCATTTCACTGTACTCCATATCACCTCTATGGTGCATACATAAATAATGGACAAGAAAAGTAAATGAACTCACCAAGATTGGTTATAGAAGTCAGGATGATGTTCTTTGTCCATGATATGGCTCGCATCTCCTGCCACAAGCTTCAAGTCTCTGCTTTGAGAAGCAATTAACGCATTGATGAATTCTGCTGGTGACTGACTGAACCCAAGAAAGAATGAACGTCTCTGCCGATGCCTATGGATCTCTTTTATTGTGGAAATGATCTTCTCATCACAAGAATCAATCTCTTGATGCTTCTTGATGTTATCCAAAAATGCAGACATTTCCTTGTCCAATGGGATAGGCAAATCCATCATCACATCAAAACAAGTAGTTCCGGCAGGAGAACTACCAGAAAGCTTGATCCCATGCTCCAAGTGAATGGGTTGTGGAGGAGTCAAGTGTTGTGACAACTTCTGCGGAACCATGACAAACTTCATCTTCTCGTCTCCAAATACTTTTTGAAGTGGCGGATCACACATGAAGAAGGATGGATCTCCTGAACTCTGCAGGTTCCTGGTCTTAACATAGTGCCAAATTGCTTCCAAAACTCTAGCCGAGTAGATACATCAAGACCAACAACATCTGATAAAGCAGGTGAAAGCTTGAACTTTTCGGGCACATAGTTCATGTCTAATCTTATATGCACAGTGAATTCCTTGTCCCCATTTCTTTTGACCTCAAATCCCTCATGCAGAGAAGGAGACCTCTCACTATCCCATAAGATTACATGGCTATCTGGATAGAGACTTTGGTCCAAGTAAATGGTAATTTTCTTGAAGAAAGACGAAAATTTGGGGTGTGACAGACCTGCCTTCTGAATCGTTCCACCCACAACAGGATCTTTACCATCTTCTAATATCCTTCCAATAATCTTAAGAGACCATGATGGTGGCTCTACATCTGTGTTCTCGGAATTCGTTGGAGTTTGATTCGAAAATGTGTTGAAAACATATATCCTAAGTGTTTTCTGGAAGCGGGAAGGGTTCCTAAGTGCCTCTTGAATCTCAATCTTCTTCCTTGACAAAAGGGCGTCCATTCTTGCCTCATATTCAAGCAACTGAGTGTAGATGGCAGATTCAGGCAACAGTGCAGCTGCCTTACCGGGCAGTTGGTTCTCAGGAAGCTTCCTCTTCTTCCTAGGACCAGCTGGAGTTAACTCCATCGTTTTCAACGGCGAAGCAGCGGCGAGATTGGACGACCCTGGAGGCCGAGAAGACGGCTTCTGATTAGCGCGCTTACCACTTCCAGTACCCGGCGTAGGAACAGACGGTGAAGATGCATTGACATTGCTAACACCAGCATTACCGGCATTGTGATTATGAAACTGAGCTTGCAATCTGGCGTGGGGGGCTTGCACTTGCGCATGCCCCTGAGCAAGTACACGAGCCTGGGGCTCGGACAAGTTGAAGTGGCCAGGAAAATGAGACCTGCTGTGCGTTTGGGGTTGCAACTGTGGACGGAGATGGGCTGGTTGCTGGTGGGCTACCCCAGAATTCCCAAAAACAGTAGTTTTAACCCCACTATTGCTATTCATTGAGTGACCTTATTTCTATTCCACGGCACTAAATGCTAATGATTCCGCAGAATACAAGCCTTCTTCACTATTAGAGTCGAGGCACGATCAAGGGTCGCATAAATCTAACGATTTTGCATTCAGCGACGGAAGCTTTAGGATCCTGGACACATCATTGAGAACAAAAACCCTACGCCCCGACGATTTCTCACCCAAAAGAATCGAGAGAGAAACCTGGAAATCACTTTCAAGATTGAATTTTTCCTCTATTTCACAGAAGATCTCCCGATAAACTGTAGCATTCGACGATTTGGAAAAGTTAAATAAGGGATTGAGAGCGAGAACTGGGGAGCGGAGACATACGCTAGTCGCAGGCCGGAGAGGCCGTCCCTCGGGGCAAGCTTCGCAACCGCAACTCCGGCCACGCAGACGCCGTCTCTCTCTCTCTGCTATGGTTTCTCGCCGGAGGTACAGTCGCAGGCGCGGCTTGGGAGAAAGCTAGAGCTACCGCGGCACTTTTCAGACCAACCTTCCCTGTGAAAGTCCCGCCTGTTAAAGATTTATTTCATCGGACAAATCAATAAAAATCCCTTTCTCATTTTTTTTTTCTCTTAGCGTCAAATTAGGTTTCTACTTTCTCCTCAACTTTCCTATTCAAACATTAATGTGTTGCTTTAAAAAAAATTAATTACTTTTACAACAACAACAATAATAATAATGTTATTATCTTATTCAATTTATTCTATAACTAGCGCTGTATTTATGCTTTCAGCACGATGCGACTTAACCCATATATAATAATTTTACTTAAAATTCTAAAAATTGAAAAGTTATATCATAAATAACCTTTAAAAAATGTTTAGAATGAATAAAAATCATAAATAAAAAAATTCAAACTTTTTTTGTTTGAAAATGTTATGTACCATCGAGAAAGGCGCCACTTACATGATAACATTATCTTTCTTTTAATCTTTTGAACAGAAAAATTCTCAGTATGCTAGATTTTTAAAACAAGCTCAACACGCGGCTTATTGAAATTTCTAAGTTACGCATTAAAACAGTCAATAACCTATTTTCATGAAAAAAAAAAATCATACAGTCTAACTTGCTACGACTTTCACAAAATTGCCTTTTGCAACAGACTCTTCAATTGGATTAAGGTAAATTATGGATTCTCAGGTCATGTTGAAACATAATGTGAATACAAATTTACCATTTTTATGTCAAAATCAAGTTGCCAAGACGTGCCGCTATTAATGCCATGTCTAGGATTTTGTTAATATTATAGTTATAAAGTGGACTTTGCTAGCATAATATATATATATATATATATATATATATATAATATATATTTTGTGATTGTGAGAATAATAGTATGTCGTAGACCACAAATTCTTTAAGCAGTGAACTCCACAATAATTTTTTAATTATTTCTTATTATTTTTTGTACCTCACAACATGTGATTTTAACAGTAAATAAAAAAAACTATCACATAAGCATATTCATTTTTAAATAACTACGTGAAAACAAGAAAATAATTCATAGCTGAGGGAAAAACCCAAGGGAGATCGTGGAGAAGGTGAAGAGTTGAAAGAGTAAATTTGAAGGTAACTTTCATGCGACTTTCATGTATGTTGCGGCTTATGTCCTCGATCTGTTCAGAATACTTCCAGCTCTTTTGGCCGTCCCCGAAGATCTTTGCAAAAATTATTTAAGCTTGATTAGTCCTCTGTTCAGCTTTTGAACTAAATCAGTACGTATGAATGAGTTAGGTTGGATTGAGAACGCTCTATTCCAAAGAGCTTAGCCATGTGAACGAGAGATATTTAGGAAACCCGATTTTTCATATTAGGTCTTAAGAAATTGACTCACAAAAAAAGAGGAGACCGAACTCAAATTTCCGAGCAATCCTTGCTAGTATTCTTTCTGTTTTGATGCCAATGAATGTGAATGTCTCCGCAAATGAAGAGACAATCATGATAGACCGAATTAGCATAAATACAAAAGGTTTATGATTGAATTTGTAAAATTTCAATAAATTTAGGAATTTTTCAGTGATTTTTCTCTCTGTTGGAGGCCACACCAAGAAATGTCGGCAGCCCTTAATATCAAGAAATGATAACTTGAGAGTGTCTCTCTTTGGAGATTTTCAGTTAGTCGGATGAGGATGACTAGTTGAGATCTATACTATGTTTGTAGTTGCATTATGAATACATTAAGGGAAGCTTCAAAAAAAAAAAAACCCTTTTTGGTACGCTCAAGACTTTTGATTGATATACTGAATTGAGCCTACGGTTCAATGAGATTGTTTATTGTGATTACTATGCAATTTTGACTAATGTGTAGAACCTAATACATGTGTACTCTCTGGCTGCACGACCAAAATGCCTGCGTTAATTAATCCATGGGAAGATTACTTGCGAAGATTGATACTACATCTATGTGAGTTATAAGAGAGGATGGAGATTGAATGAAAACCATTAAGTGTGAGTTAATTATGTTTAGGTTTTGGATTTCGGTAGCCAATATAGGCTTGACCCAAGTTCAGCTTTCCTTATAAAGCACCAAATCGAGGTCTCATCAACTTTCACTCTTCACCCAAATTTGACCTTGTTAACTTGCTATCCAAAGTCACCGGACGTGGCAATTCAATGTCAGCAATAAATTCACGTCGCTTGCTGATGTGGATTTCTCCGTCACCGTGCAACGCCTCATTTGGATATGGTCCGACTCCACCCGCGACAACTAGCTCCATGGCCGTCCCCGCCTTGTTGTGCCCATGGTTTGTCCAGATCTTAATGGCAAACCCAGCGGCTGTCGAGTCGAGCTCCTCCGTAGAGGAGCACCAAATGTAGCTACGGAGCTCCTTTGAGGCCTAGTCAAGCTCGCATTAGAGGAGCTCCAGATCTGGTAGTGAAGCTCCTCCATGGCCACCACCATGGCCGCCCCCGACCTCAGCGGCTGTCCAGATCTCAACGAGCTATGTGGCTGCATCTGTTCTCCATGGTGCTGGAGGATTTAGGGTACTCATTTGTTGCGCAGGGAGCAACCGCACGGGCTACGTCTTAAGCAATCTTGTCACTTGTGAAGTACCCTCCAATCCACAAGCCCTCTTGACTTTTCGCGTACGTAGTTCTGGTGCTCCATGGCTATATCAGGAAGAAGCTCCAAGGAGCTCGAATGTCTAGACCTTTCTTGTTCGAATTTCTAGACCTCTCTTGAACAGATTTCTAAAACAATCTTATGAAGTATCCGTCCAATCCACTGGCCTTCAACTCAGCCTGGAAAGGAGCTCCATGGCTACATTTGAAACTCCTTGTCGTGACCTGAAAATCAAGGGTTAACAGATTATCAGATTAATTCACTAACCTAATTTGGACCCTCCCAAGTCTTACCAAATTGCAACTTAAGTCCTTTTCATACAAAATTTATTTAATTTGGCGCCGTAACTGATTAGTAACGGCGCCAAATTAAATAAATTTTGTATGAAAAGGACTTAAGTTGCAATTTGGTAAGACTTGGGAGGGTCCAAATTAGGTTAGTGAATTAATCTGATAATCTGTTAACCCTTGATTTTCAGGTCACGACAAGGAGTTTCAAATGTAGCCATGGAGCTCCTTTCCAGGCTGAGTTGAAGGCCAGTGGATTGGACGGATACTTCATAAGATTGTTTTAGAAATCTGTTCAAGAGAGGTCTAGAAATTCGAACAAGAAAGGTCTAGACATTCGAGCTCCTTGGAGCTTCTTCCTGATATAGCCATGGAGCACCAGAACTACGTACGCGAAAAGTCAAGAGGGCTTGTGGATTGGAGGGTACTTCACAAGTGACAAGATTGCTTAAGACGTAGCCCGTGCGGTTGCTCCTGCGCAACAAATGAGTACCCTAAATCCTCCAGCACCATGGAGAACAGATGCAGCCACATAGCTCGTTGA
This sequence comes from Psidium friedrichsthalianum, assembly GCA_019149425.1. Lineage (NCBI taxonomy): Eukaryota > Viridiplantae > Streptophyta > Magnoliopsida > Myrtales > Myrtaceae > Psidium > Psidium friedrichsthalianum. The sequence continues at coordinate 8,661 of JAGVVM010003103.1, forward strand.
GATCTGGACAGCCGCTGAGGTCGGGGGCGGCCATGGTGGTGGCCATGGAGGAGCTTCACTACCAGATCTGGAGCTCCTCTAATGCGAGCTTGACTAGGCCTCAAAGGAGCTCCGTAGCTACATTTGGTGCTCCTCTACGGAGGAGCTCGACTCGACAGCCGCTGGGTTTGCCATTAAGATCTGGACAAACCATGGGCACAACAAGGCGGGGACGGCCATGGAGCTAGTTGTCGCGGGTGGAGTCGGACCATATCCAAATGAGGCGTTGCACGGTGACGGAGAAATCCACATCAGCAAGCGACGTGAATTTATTGCTGACATTGAATTGCCACGTCCGGTGACTTTGGATAGCAAGTTAACAAGGTCAAATTTGGGTGAAGAGTGAAAGTTGATGAGACCTCGATTTGGTGCTTTATAAGGAAAGCTGAACTTGGGTCAAGCCTATATTGGCTACCGAAATCCAAAACCTAAACATAATTAACTCACACTTAATGGTTTTCATTCAATCTCCATCCTCTCTTATAACTCACATAGATGTAGTATCAATCTTCGCAAGTAATCTTCCCATGGATTAATTAACGCAGGCATTTTGGTCGTGCAGCCAGAGAGTACACATGTATTAGGTTCTACACATTAGTCAAAATTGCATAGTAATCACAATAAACAATCTCATTGAACCGTAGGCTCAATTCAGTATATCAATCAAAAGTCTTGAGCGTACCAAAAGGGTTTTTTTTTTGAAGCTTCCCTTAATGTATTCATAATGCAACTACAAACATAGTATAGATCTCAACTAGTCATCCTCATCCGACTAACTGAAAATCTCCAAAGAGAGACACTCTCAAGTTATCATTTCTTGATATTAAGGGCTGCCGACATTTCTTGGTGTGGCCTCCAACAGAGAGAAAAATCACTGAAAAATTCCTAAATTTATTGAAATTTTACAAATTCAATCATAAACCTTTGTATTTATGCTAATTCGGTCTATCATGATTGTCTCTTCATTTGCGGAGACATTCACATTCATTGGCATCAAACAGAAAGAATACTAGCAAGGATTGCTCGGAATTTGAGTTCGGTCTCCTCTTTTTTTGTGAGTCAATTTCTTAAGACCTAATATGAAAAATCGGGTTTCCTAAATATCTCTCGTTCACATGGCTAAGCTCTTTGGAATAGAGCGTTCTCAATCCAACCTAACTCATTCATACGTACTGATTTAGTTCAAAAGCTGAACAGAGGACTAATCAAGCTTAAATAATTTTTGCAAAGATCTTCGGGGACGGCCAAAAGAGCTGGAAGTATTCTGAACAGATCGAGGACATAAGCCGCAACATACATGAAAGTCGCATGAAAGTTACCTTCAAATTTACTCTTTCAACTCTTCACCTTCTCCACGATCTCCCTTGGGTTTTTCCCTCAGCTATGAATTATTTTCTTGTTTTCACGTAGTTATTTAAAAATGAATATGCTTATGTGATAGTTTTTTTTATTTACTGTTAAAATCACATGTTGTGAGGTACAAAAAATAATAAGAAATAATTAAAAAATTATTGTGGAGTTCACTGCTTAAAGAATTTGTGGTCTACGACATACTATTATTCTCACAATCACAAAATATTATATTATATATATATATATATATATATATATATATATTATGCTAGCAAAGTCCACTTTATAACTATAATATTAACAAAATCCTAGACATGGCATTAATAGCGGCACGTCTTGGCAACTTGATTTTGACATAAAAATGGTAAATTTGTATTCACATTATGTTTTCAACATGACCTGAGAATCCATAATTTACCTTAATCCAATTGAAGAGTCTGTTGCAAAAGGCAATTTTGTGAAAGTCGTAGCAAGTTAGACTGTATTGATTTTTTTTTTTCATGAAAATAGGTTATTGACTGTTTTAATGCGTAACTTAGAAATTTCAATAAGCCGCGTGTTGAGCTTGTTTTAAAAATCTAGCATACTGAGAATTTTTCTGTTCAAAAGATTAAAAGAAAGATAATGTTATCATGTAAGTGGCGCCTTTCTCGATGGTACATAACATTTTCAAACAAAAAAAAGTTTGAATTTTTTTATTTATGATTTTTATTCATTCTAAACATTTTTTAAAGGTTATTTATGATATAACTTTTCAATTTTTAGAATTTTAAGTAAAATTATTATATATGGGTTAAGTCGCATCGTGCTGAAAGCATAAATACAGCGCTAGTTATAGAATAAATTGAATAAGATAATAACATTATTATTATTGTTGTTGTTGTAAAAGTAATTAATTTTTTTTAAAGCAACACATTAATGTTTGAATAGGAAAGTTGAGGAGAAAGTAGAAACCTAATTTGACGCTAAGAGAAAAAAAAAATGAGAAAGGGATTTTTATTGATTTGTCCGATGAAATAAATCTTTAACAGGCGGGACTTTCACAGGGAAGGTTGGTCTGAAAGTGCCGCGGTAGCTCTAGCTTTCTCCCAAGCCGCGCCTGCGACTGTACCTCCGGCGAGAAACCATAGCAGAGAGAGAGAGACGGCGTCTGCGTGGCCGGAGTTGCGGTTGCGAAGCTTGCCCCGAGGGACGGCCTCTCCGGCCTGCGACTAGCGTATGTCTCCGCTCCCAGTTCTCGCTCTCAATCCCTTATTTAACTTTTCCAAATCGTCGAATGCTACAGTTTATCGGGAGATCTTCTGTGAAATAGAGGAAAAATTCAATCTTGAAAGTGATTTCCAGGTTTCTCTCTCGATTCTTTTGGGTGAGAAATCGTCGGGGCGTAGGGTTTTTGTTCTCAATGATGTGTCCAGGATCCTAAAGCTTCCGTCGCTGAATGCAAAATCGTAGATTTATGCGACCCTTGATCGTGCCTCGACTCTAATAGTGAAGAAGGCTTGTATTCTGCGGAATCATTAGCATTTAGTGCCGTGGAATAGAAATAAGGTCACTCAATGAATAGCAATAGTGGGGTTAAAACTACTGTTTTTGGGAATTCTGGGGTAGCCCACCAGCAACCAGCCCATCTCCGTCCACAGTTGCAACCCCAAACGCACAGCAGGTCTCATTTTCCTGGCCACTTCAACTTGTCCGAGCCCCAGGCTCGTGTACTTGCTCAGGGGCATGCGCAAGTGCAAGCCCCCCACGCCAGATTGCAAGCTCAGTTTCATAATCACAATGCCGGTAATGCTGGTGTTAGCAATGTCAATGCATCTTCACCGTCTGTTCCTACGCCGGGTACTGGAAGTGGTAAGCGCGCTAATCAGAAGCCGTCTTCTCGGCCTCCAGGGTCGTCCAATCTCGCCGCTGCTTCGCCGTTGAAAACGATGGAGTTAACTCCAGCTGGTCCTAGGAAGAAGAGGAAGCTTCCTGAGAACCAACTGCCCGGTAAGGCAGCTGCACTGTTGCCTGAATCTGCCATCTACACTCAGTTGCTTGAATATGAGGCAAGAATGGACGCCCTTTTGTCAAGGAAGAAGATTGAGATTCAAGAGGCACTTAGGAACCCTTCCCGCTTCCAGAAAACACTTAGGATATATGTTTTCAACACATTTTCGAATCAAACTCCAACGAATTCCGAGAACACAGATGTAGAGCCACCATCATGGTCTCTTAAGATTATTGGAAGGATATTAGAAGATGGTAAAGATCCTGTTGTGGGTGGAACGATTCAGAAGGCAGGTCTGTCACACCCCAAATTTTCGTCTTTCTTCAAGAAAATTACCATTTACTTGGACCAAAGTCTCTATCCAGATAGCCATGTAATCTTATGGGATAGTGAGAGGTCTCCTTCTCTGCATGAGGGATTTGAGGTCAAAAGAAATGGGGACAAGGAATTCACTGTGCATATAAGATTAGACATGAACTATGTGCCCGAAAAGTTCAAGCTTTCACCTGCTTTATCAGATGTTGTTGGTCTTGATGTATCTACTCGGCTAGAGTTTTGGAAGCAATTTGGCACTATGTTAAGACCAGGAACCTGCAGAGTTCAGGAGATCCATCCTTCTTCATGTGTGATCCGCCACTTCAAAAAGTATTTGGAGACGAGAAGATGAAGTTTGTCATGGTTCCGCAGAAGTTGTCACAACACTTGACTCCTCCACAACCCATTCACTTGGAGCATGGGATCAAGCTTTCTGGTAGTTCTCCTGCCGGAACTACTTGTTTTGATGTGATGATGGATTTGCCTATCCCATTGGACAAGGAAATGTCTGCATTTTTGGATAACATCAAGAAGCATCAAGAGATTGATTCTTGTGATGAGAAGATCATTTCCACAATAAAAGAGATCCATAGGCATCGGCAGAGACGTTCATTCTTTCTTGGGTTCAGTCAGTCACCAGCAGAATTCATCAATGCGTTAATTGCTTCTCAAAGCAGAGACTTGAAGCTTGTGGCAGGAGATGCGAGCCATATCATGGACAAAGAACATCATCCTGACTTCTATAACCAATCTTGGTGAGTTCATTTACTTTTCTTGTCCATTATTTATGTATGCACCATAGAGGTGATATGGAGTACAGTGAAATGCAGACAGAGAGATAGAAGTACTTTATAGTGCATTTTGAATGAGAAGCTAATTTTTTCTCTAGAAAATGAAGCTGGATATTCCATGGAATTCTGCACAAATGCCCTGTCTGATCAAGCAACACCTGCTTTTTGAGCTTCTTGCCAAAATTTATAAATTGCTTATTAATTACGTCACATGGTCGAAGTCATGGAATAAGTATCATAAATATTGCTAACTTTGCTGTGAAACCTGATTAATGGACCAATATTGTCTGATGTTTTGTCTCGGATTTTTGCTGGATCTATTCTCCTCTAGATGGTGATTGTTATGAAAATTCATTATGTATGCACTATAGAGGTGATATGGAGTACAGTGAAATACAGACAGATAGATTGAAGTACTTTATAGTGCATTTTGAATGAGAAGCTAATTTTTTCTCTAGAAAATGAAGCTGGATATGCCGTGGTATTTTGCACGAATGCCCTGTTTGATCAAGTAACACCTGCTTTTTGAGCTTCTTGCCAAAATTTATAAATTGCTCATTAATAATGTCACATGGTCGAAGTCATGAAATAAGTATCATAAATATTGCAACTTCGCTGTGAAACCTGATCAATGGACTAACTTGTTTGATGTTTTGTCTTGGATTTTTGTTGGATCTCTTCTCCTCTACACGGTGATTGTTCTGCAAATTCATTATGCCTAATGTGCTTTGGGATCATGTCGAATTGATGAGAAAATGTCGGGTAAATCCAATCACTATTAGGGATATTCCTTACATGTCGATGATGGACTATTGTAGTTCATTTTCACACTCCTGACTTCTTTGAAACACTGTCAATGTTGATTGTTCACAATATTTGTCATCGTGTAAGGAGTTCAGTTCCATTGCTTGCCAGCTAATTAGCATGGAAACCCTTTTTTTTCAAACGCTGTGAATTGGGTTCTGTTTTTAATGCATTTGCTGAGTGTCTCATATCATACATTTTAGCTGGTCATTCCTGTCTTAATCTTTTTCTTCTGTGATGTGATTCTAACTAGTCATGTTGTAGACAATGCATTGCCTAAGAGATTTTCTTGTTTCGTTGGAATTTTGCCTTATTCTTTTTTTTGGGTTGAAATTACAGGGTTGAGGATGCTGTCATTCGTTATTTGAACCGCAAGTCTGCTGTAACTGACACTCCTGGAAGCAGCTGAACGAAATAGGATTTTTCTTGTCTTGATATATCAATGAAGTAGCTGCAGACATGTCTAGGGAGAGAGAGAGAGAGAGAGAGAGAGAGATTATGTGGACTACAACGTGCCAGATGGGGATGATTCTATATATTGGAGAAGGCATTGCCTTGTGTTTTCGCTTTTCTGTTGCACCATGATTTATGAATTTCCTGGATTAGGATATAGGACAATGATTTTGTCCTGAGCAACTTGAAATGAAATCTTTGTTCTTAGAAGAAAAGAACAAGGGAGTTCATTCGCCTGCAGCAAAATAGCACTTTCAAACAGAATTGCTGACTTGCAGTGCATGGATGAATTGAATTATGTGAGTTGGTCAGCTAGCACATTCCTTGACATTGACCCTGTTAGAACTTATCGCGCGCGATTGTCTGCTTGTTTCCAAGCTGTTGTCTGGGGAAGTTCAGATCAAATTTTTCCATAGCTTTGCCTGCAATGAGGCTCTTTAGTCTTAATTTTGCCAATGGTTTTAGACCTTGCAATGAAGCTTTCTTTGTCTCCTTAGTTTCTTCATCTTTTCGGTTTTTCCATGGTTGTCCTGCCACATTTGAATGCGGTGTACTTCTCCAACTGTGGTCTTTGGGCTTGTGATGAAGTTAAGTAGCTGATCACTGGACTAAGATGTAAAGATTCGGTCCGACGAGAATAGGGAGTGGTCGTCGGGGTTGGAGGGCTTGGATGAGGAACGACTCTTGGTAGGCTTCTAAGATGGCGAAAGGGATAGGGATGAACTGAATCGCACGGCTCTTGGATGTGGTGAGATGAAGTGTTATATATGTGGCACTAGTACAAAACTTGCAACGAGATCTTTTCTGCACAAAGCCCAGAAGAACAAAACTGTGTGGGGTTTGGCCCAACTCGGACAATATTGTTGACAAGTAGAATCTGGGCATGACAGAAGATCCACTTGCTGTTCCACTGCGCTCTTCTAGAAACTAGTACCTTGTTAGGGGAAATGCCGAGCAAGCCGCCATTGAAATCATTGAAGTTGACTGCACCCAAACTTGGAGCCTGGGTGGTCTCACTGCAATTCAGTTTCTCCTGAAGACTAGAAATTTAGGTCCCACTTTGTCAGTTGATGATGGTATTACTATACCAATCCATTTCTTGTGTGCCGAATGTACCAATCCACCACAGATCATTCTCTTCAGGTTTCAAGGACCAGTCTTAAGTGGATAAATCATTGGGCAACTAAGCTTTTGAGAAAAGCTTCAAAAAAAAAAAGTCCTAAACATATTGTATTAGTGTCAATTCAATCCTCAATATTTTAATTATGCTAATTTAGTCCTAAATTTTTGTATTTGTGTCAATTGAGTCCATTCGATCAATTTTGAACAAAAATTATCGACATGGATGCCGGTCCTAAAAAATAGTAAAGAAAAGAATGATCAAAGAAGAAGAAAAACCCCCAAAACTTATTTCAAACAATTAGCAAAAAATCTCCATGCCAATATCAACTGTGCTCCATAAGATCACTGGTGTCTACGTCAGCGATTTCCGTCAAAAATTGACCGGACGGATTGAATTGATGCATATACAAAACGTAATAAGACTAGATTAACGCTAATACAACATATTTTCTTACCCAAAAAAAAAAACGCTAATACAACATATTTATGATTTTTTTACGCCCTTTCCCTGGGCTTTTGGTGGTAGGCGGAAGGAATATAAAGAAGAAGCCACCGGCAAATCGGTCCACTTTCTATTAATACATCAATTTTCATAAGAGCGATGATTGATGGTAGTACGGCCCATCTGCACAAAAATGTGAAAAGAAAACAGCCTCGCCGCCCATAAAAGAAATCGAAGGGCTCAATCAGGCTGGGCTCCTCGAATGCCGGGGCACTGGGCCAAGCCCAGCCACAAAGATTGTAGACAATAGGGCTCCATGGTGCAGCAGACATTGCTGAGGTTGAGTCGATCTAATCTTTATCTTATTCCAAATGGTCAAGACGTGCGTTTCAACTTTGATGGGTTCGGTATTCTAAGCTATACACATGATCTTGGAGATATTTCCAAATTGCGACTAACACTACAACGATCGATTTTTTTGTTAGATTGATACTCGAGTGGTCGCTCGAATAACCACCATGGAGGGTGTGTGGTTTCAAAGTCGGTCTAGGGTTTTTAGGTTTGCCTATCCGAGCCAGTTCTTCGATTTTTGAAATTTGAAATCTACTATACTACAGGTTTTAGATTAGGATCTAAGATCTACTCAAGTTTCATGTTCATTCTTAACTAAATGACTGTAATGAGTTATCACCTTCAATGGGTATCATTTGCTTCTACAATCTATCGACCATAATTCATATTTAGACACATGAAAAATGTGAAACATCAACAAAGCAAAAGTCTTGATCATGGACGTTGCCGAAAATAGAAGTTCAGACTAGTGGTCCCAGATTATATCCTCATCGTCAAATGCTACGGAATGCCGCGATATCAAATGAGGATACAAAATTAAAAAGACATAAATGCTTATTCTAGATTTCGAGAACTTATCTGTCCAAATCGATCCCTTAATTATTAAAACTCGAGGAAGCTGCCCTGTACATGGACTGCTTTTATCCTTTTTTCCAAAGATTTAGAGACAAAATGAACATTCGAGCAATCATGCGCGGTTGCTCACTCGCCACTGCCGAGTGCCCCATCAGTTCATCGTTTCCATCGCCAAATCCTGTCTGCCTGTCTCTCTCTCTCTCTCTCTCTCTCTCTCCGCGAGACCGAAACCAGAAACCATCTGGTTCTGCATATTCGCAGCATCGTTCTTCTGCAGAAGAAGCACGCACCCATCCATGTCGCTAGCAGTCCCATGTCCTCCTCTCCTCCCCGAAGAATCCTGACCTCTCCACTCCCCAAGAGCTTCCCTCCTCGACAAGACAATGTCGCTCTCTTTGACGCCGCCTCAACGGCGAAGCACCAACGTTTCGCACCTCTCTCTCTACTCAACCAAGGCCTCCCCTCTCAAACCCTCCAATTTCTCGCTGCCGTTCGCCTCCCAGCACCTGTCGACCTGCTCGAATCCTCAGTTCTACCTCATCTTGCGCAAGAATTCGCTCAATTCGCGTCACCCTTGGACCTCCTTCAAGAACTGCGGTCACCGGGTCGGGGCGTACCCGTCCGATGGCGCGGTGCGCGGGGAGGGTGGGAATCATTTCGATTTCGATTCTTTTCTTTCGATTGCCGAGTTTCTCTGCCTCGTATCGTCGGCTGTCGTGTCGGTCGTCTTCGCCGTGACGAGGGCGGTTTTCGGAGTGGCGGGGGATAGGGTTTTGGGGTGGCTGGTGGTGGCATTGGTGGGTGGCGTTGCGAGCGGCGCGTGGGTTAGGCGGCGTCAGTGGAGGAGGGTCTTTGAGCAGTCGGGGAAAGTGGGCGGTGCAAATGTGAACTTGGTGGAGAGGATTGAGAAGCTGGAGGAGGACTTGAGGAGCTCCGTGACTATGATTCGGGTCCTGTCGAGACAGCTTGAGAAGCTCGGGATAAGGTTTCGTGTTACCCGGAAAACTTTGAAAGAGCCAATTGCTGAGGTAATAGGCCTTCCTAATTATGGTTGTCTTCAGTTCAATCTTGGATTGTTTTATTTTACGTTATAGAACTATATGAATCAACCCACTTTTCTCTTTATCCGCCGGTACAATTGAAAATTGGAGGCAAGTCATCAACAGGACTAAGATTAGGGTGGGTGTTGGGTATTGTGGTGGAACATAGATTCATCTTGTTGCTCAATCAAAATGGTCAGCAGTGATACAATTATCAGTGATTTTAAGTTATGAGGACCCTCATCATTTGAAAAATTGTCAGGGACGTGAATTGGGGATATCCATGTCAAAAGAGGCATTTTGTAGACAAGGCTAGGGAAAAGCAAAAGTAATGAACCGAAAATATGAACTTGTGAGGCTTGACCTGGCTTGTTGTTTGTATGCACATGCCCTAATAACACTCAGTTCTTGGTAAACTTCATTGGTCAGTCTTGAAATTGCGGCCTATGAATCACATGTTTCGAATCAGATTTTGAGGTTATCTTTTCCAAATTTTCTTTTGCTTATGTTGTCTCCTCAATCTTCACACTCCTTTTTCCGAGTTCCGTTTTGCTTTGTGCATTAGATGCTTGTCCTTTTTATCGATGTTTATTCTTGCTATAGCAGAATTACATTTCATATTCTAAAGATGAACAAATGGATCCAGTAGGCACTCCTAGTCCCTTGTTGCCTCTTAGAGCTGTTCTTGACCATGGCAAAAAAGATATGTGATTAAGATGGTGGTAGCATAATTCATCTGTCTAATGGCTAACTTCTCCATCATGTTACAGTAAACTACAAGTAACGAGTAGCAACTAGAGTGAAAGGACTTCATCCCATTGGATAATCACCTACATTAGCACACATGAGCAGGGTAGAACATGGGATAATGGGTAAGATACATGCAAGTTTTCCTCTGCATTGTCTATGTATTCCCGACCTATTGATTCTAATGCTTCTTCCGTGGTCACTTTTGTTGGGCATTGGTCGGTTACTCGTTTGAACAGAAGTAGAACATCCTAGATAGAGTTCCTAGCCATCTTCTTCATCGCTTTGTCCACAAACTTCTCAACATAACTACCTCAATTCGTATGAACTATTGAGATTGATGTTGGGATAGACAGAGGACATCTGTTCTTTCATTAGCAAGATCATTTTCTTTCCACCCAAGATAATGGCGAGAAAACAAGGATACAGGACTTGTTGAGAATGGTGTTATATCTAGGGATTTTACTCTGACCATACTTAATCCCAGGATGTTTTATATTCATAGGTCTTATCTGGTGTCAAGGGATAGAATGGAGTAGGACGATCCCTGCACTCTACAGTCTCAATATGACACTAGTGACTTCTTCAAGTCCACCCATACTTATAGTTTTTCAACCTTTTCATATGCCATTCAATTTTCTCTGAATTGTGGTGTCATGGGACCTGATGTTGTATTTGTGGAAGAGCAGACTTCTTCAATTGGTAATGTTGTAAATGATGAATTCATCGTAGTATCGTTAGGTGTATGCCTGGCTATTCTAGCTTCCGGTTTGGGTTTCTCTTGGTCAACAACCTTGCTGAGGCAGCCTAATGTAGAGAAATTCTGAGGGAGTTGGAGACTCTGCTAGTTCTCTCTCTCTAGGGGCGGACGGGTTGCTCATAAATTCATGTGAAAAATCTTTCTGATGCCCCTGGTTACATGGTTTCCACCTCTGTGAGTGCAATTTCGGTTAGAGGCATCTTGTAGATTGTTCATTTTCCTCCCAATTTCTCTCTGTGTGTGGAAGTAATGTTGGGGAAAGTGAATAATTGTATAGGTTCATAAAGAGGAGCTGTGGAGGACGTAAGCCTGTAGGTGTTGATCACTTCAGTTTCCTTAAAATGGGGAATGGCATTGCCTCAGTTGTTTGCTGCTAGTTGTACTTTTTCTCTCTTCTGCTATCAATCTACTTGTTCTCATCTCACATTGCAACTTATTCTTTTCTTTCTCCTTTCTAGAATCCCTTTGAAGTTGAAATTTTAGATTTTTTACCATTAATTCTGTTGGTAGAAAATAGAGCTGATGGCACTATTGGGATAAGGCTTGGTTAGCAATGTTGTTATTCCATTCTTGAGACAGACCGACAATGCCTTCTTGGTGCCAAGTTCCTGCAACTTTAAGTCTTGCCTAGGTTGCAGAGGAGAAAGAGTAGAAATAACTACCGTTTTTCCTTTTCATACTTAATGATCATCAGTAATGCTTAGCCTTAAAGTGGTATCACCAATCCTGTTACAGCCTCATATATCGTTTCAAGTTAAATGAAATGTTCCATCTTGTACAGAGTTCCATGGTAATCAGTGACACTTAGGTCTAATCTGAGCTAAAACCTTTTTATGTAAGTTTCATTGTAGTTTTCACATCAAGGACAACTCCGATACCTTGAGCATTGCAATTGATTCTCTATTCCTTGATCTCATGAGAAATAAATTAGAAATCTCATGCTAATTTAAAAACAGTTATGTGAAAAGATTTCCCTTTAGATGTTCTTCTATATCTAGTCAAATGAGCTCAACTTCCCACCTTGAAACTCCTCCATCATTGAGCATGTGACATTATATGAGGCAAAGCATTGGCTGAATAAGGACGTTCAAAAGCCGGATAATCTCGGATCTGAGGTAACTGATGTCAAAGAACACACCCGTATGGTACTCACGACTTCCATTTCTTCAATCTATGTTTCATATGAAGCCTATTCAAGACTTTACACGAAGAGCCTTTGTAAATAGATCATCAAACTGACTGTTAGACTTACAAAGTCTGTTGCAATTTCTTCACAAATTAACTATTTCCTTATGAGGTGACAGTCAACTTTGATGTGTTTAGTTCTCTCATGGAACCCTGGATTAGAGGCTATATGTAGTGCAGCCTAATTGTCATAAATTAATTGGTGGAGTGTCGGCCAGTGTTTGGTTTATCAAAATTATGGATTTGATTAGGGTTCAGGTTGGTGTGTTTATGGTTTGTGATTAGGCTATTATTAGATTAGGTTTTCAGATTCTTGTGGTTCTGCCACCATGACGATGTTAAAGATGGCTGCTCAAATAGAGAAGCAACCTAAAGCAGCTGCATCTCTAACACGTTGATATTAGTGACATTTATATCATTCGACAATGGTTGTTGAATCTGTATTAACTCTACCTTTCTGGAAGACCTCAAATTCCACCTGTTGCCATGAGGATGCTCAGAAACTTTAGTCTATAGATTTAAACCAGAAGGAAGTACAACTCTCCTTGGATATGTAAGCAAGGGTGGCTAAAAGGCCAAGAACGTCTTATCTGATCGAAGAACCTCTTGTGTTGTAACATTTTCCTCCAGCATGCGTATATTTACTTGGTAGGTTAAAAGGCCAAATACTTAGAGACTTCAGCTTCAACTATCTTATTATTTATGGATTTGTTATTTGCCTGGTGTAACTAGGGAAATGAGCCACGCTTCGGATCCAAGCTTGTTGCCTATTGATCTAGTGAAAAGTTAATGCAGAATGGATAGGTTTTTCTTTGCTTTCTGTAGGTAAGGTTAATGTACAACACAGTAGTATGGGGCCGAGAATGCAAAGTGATGAGAGACAAATGGTATGAGAGCATAAAGACGATATTACTGAAGGCAGGACGCCAACTAAAATACGCTCAAAGTCATTAATGTCCCAGTATCCCTCATCTCCAAGGGATCAACTATCCTTCAACTAACAGAAATAATTTTCCTTTCCTTCTGCCTATTCAACTATCCTTTTGGGCCTCTGATTCCTTCCCATTATTGAAGTCAGTATCCACCGGTCAAACTTAAGTGGTGAGCTTGAACTTAGTCCTATTGCTTCACGTAATGCAGATTAGTAAGTCTACATGTACTGCATCATCAAGCTTGTAACTGCGAATGCTGTTTTAGGCAGCGGGGTACTAGACCCCAGACTTTGGGACTAATTGGCACCAAATTTGAGATAATGGGCACTATAGATCTCCATTAATTTACTTCTGCAGAAAGAGGCTAAGAAAATCATCTCATAATTGATGAAAGCAACATATAGGAAATTGGACAGTATTCCTTTGGCAGAGATCGCCTTTTGGTTGTTCAAGAGAATGTCCATCTTTGCAGATAATGTGGATCTAGAATGCTTAATAATTGAGTCAGTCAACATTGGTGGGAGCTTGACATGCCTGATTATGTGTAGGAAGATGCACACATCATAGTGGAATGAAGGGAATTTATACTTGATGTCGTGGTATGGTGACTTAATCAATCAATTTAGCAAAATTATGTGAGGGCATGAAGGGTATACTGGCTCATGTAAATTAGGGCATACATATTTGAAAGAGTGAGTATTTTGGGAGTGTATCTGTAATCTAGATACTGTAACCGTTTTTAACCAGCACTCTTCAGTCTGAACTTGTGAAAGTCAGTCCTTGCTTTGGTTGGAGGTGTCTAGGAAATCCTGCAGTTGGGTCAACAACTATGCGTCCTTATGCAATTTTTTGGAATTATATCGTCTGTCGGTAGAAATTCATGAGATCACTTCCAGTAAGTACCTGGAATGGTGGATCAACTAAGATTAGTAAAGCAAATGAGGCTCTGTCAATTTTATGACAAACACATGCTGTCATTGTTTTTCCTTTCTTTTATTGTCTTATTTGACCAGGAGATTAGAAGAAGATTATATGTATCATTTTTCTCACTTGAGAACATGCATATGGTTGTATTTTTTCTTATGGAACTGATTTGCAACACATCTATGCATACTTCTCCATCATTTATCCTGCTTTGATTCAAAGGCAAGGAAACAATTCTCGCCAGGCAAATGCATGTATGCAGAAGTGAGAAATGCGGCAGCATCATATGGAGTCACTATAATATAAGACAATTGCCGAGTAAAACTTCTTGAGGATTTATATTTTACTAATGAATGACCAGATAGAAAAGTAGAAAATGCCCAGAATGGAATGATTCGGTTTATGGGTGAATTGGGCATTTTTAATTCATCAAATGGTCCAGCAATTGCTAAAAAAAAAAAAAAGGCGGTTTTTGGCTTAGAGAGAAACCATGTGGACCACTTGGTGCCACTGACTCTACAGTTTAAATACATACAAGAGAGAGAAGGGATGAGATGGAGTGTTTAAAGTCAAACAATTTACTAAAATAACTTTCTAGTTAATAAAAGCTGTTGCATCTCCCTTAGGAAGTAACTTTGCTTCCAAAATCATTAGAAAGGGTCGCATCTGCTCTAACGATATGTTTTTATGTATTAAGGCTGCATCTCTGGCTCAGAAGAATTCAGAGGCTACTCGGGCATTGGCAATGCAAGAAGATGTTCTTGAAAAGGAACTTGGTGAAATTCAGAAGGTTTTGCTGGCAATGCAGGTTTTTAATGACTTTCCAGACCCTCTTGACTTATTGTGAATTTTTCATCTCAGGACGACTTGATAGCAGTGCAATTGCACTTTACCAAAAAAAAAAAAAAGATAGCAGTGAAATTGCACAATTAGAAAATGACATGCTCTCTTCTAAGTTTACTACTAATGTTCCTCTTTGACTTCTGGCAGGATCAGCAGCGGAAACAACTCGAGCTGATTCTTGCAATTGGGAAGACAGGGAAACTATGGGAAAGCCAACGGGGACCTAATCAAGAAGACACAAACGAATCCTCGAGTTCGGCCGAGGAAGGGTTGAGGCAGTTCGAAATCAACAAAACCAAAGCCCCTATGATGAGCAAGGGAACCGAATCCTGAAAAATTGGAGGATTGCGCAAGCAGCCATTGTGTGATGCCATCCATGATCCTCTTGCAAATTAGCTATCATCGCCATGCTCCAGGATTCAGGTCAACTAGGAAGGAAGCTGAAAAGATGCGGTTCTTTTCAAATGTGCATGTCTGGGTAAATTCCTACATCACCATTCTTATAGATGAGACAAAAGATCAAGTTCGTGTTGAAAGTTGCATGTTTTTGTGAGGTCGTTGCTCATTTTGACGCGATTATCATCTGATGCGGATCCGTGGAACTCTAAGGTTGTACAAGAATAAAGGGTTTAACGAATTATTTCCCTTGTTATGATTGTTAGGTGTCTCAATACGCACTGTTTCCAAGTTCTTTCTTGAAAAGTTGCTTCCCAAAAGAATCTCCAGCTAAAGAAAGGACTTAACAAAGAAAATCAAAATCCTAGTGCGCTCAAATCAACTGAAGATGCTCGAAGATACATTCCACTAATTGGAATGACAGGCACACTAGTCGGGTCCATTTGTTTTATGAAAAATTACCTGGGGATGAGCATGATTCCAAGTAGAACTTGGAGCTGAAAAATCAAATCGGTGAAAATAGGGTAGGTTTTGGGTTTTAAGGTATGTAGGTAGGTTTTAGATTTTAGGAAATGGAACCCGAAAGAAATTTTGTGCTTTTTTGTTAATTTTGAAAGCGAGATGTAAACAATTAAAATCAATAAAATATTTTTCTAAATGACTGATTTTTTGCAAGTAAAACAAGAGAGGGAAAAAAAAACAAAAAACAAAAGAAAAGACGAGCCTTTCCAAGCATGTTAGAGCTGTTAAATTAACTTGCCTTTTTGGACAATTTGAGCCGAAAATGGACGGGAGCTTCTGAAGAACATTTGTATCCCGTTCAGCCTCTCATATCAAACAAAACAATAGGAATGAAATGGATAGTGCGAGGGAATTCCTGCGGTTTCCACTGAATTTTCACTTTTCTTGAATTGTCTTCTGTAATCGTTTCCCTTTCTACTGTCTGCAGCTCTGCTTTCGGCCCCCTAATTTTCAGCCTTGTCTTGTTCGAAAATCCTTCGTGGAATCTCAATCTTCTGCATAAGTTCTACTGGGGTTTGTTTGTTGACAGTCGTTCTGTTTTTGCTCATTGTTTATCCTCAACTAAGCAAAAGTTGTCTGTTTTCGATACGGTGCCAAGCGTCGAGCGATCATGGAGCGGCGGCGCTTGCCCAACCCCCAGTCTAATATACGAGGTAGAAAAAGAAACCCCATTTCAAGTTATCTCCTCAGAATTAAGCATGAAAGGTTGACCGTTTGGTATTAGTTTCTGTCACACAAAGAATCATTACATGTAACTCAGGATAACGTGGTATTTTTCTTAGGCAAAATCATGAAAACGCGGCAAAGCCTCCCTGTCTCGTCTTTGCAAAAGCTCCACGTACGTTTCACTGTTTGTCATCGTCAGCTCTGTCCTTCCATATGAATCGTTTGAAGGGAAGGTGTCGCCGAGACAGACTGTGTTTTAAGTGATCCAATCGACATCAGAAAGAAATCAGAGTAAGTGGACAAATATGGATTTGGGTAATGCTTCAGCAGGAGAGAGACCTCATGCGGTGTGCGTTCCATACCCATCTCAGGGCCATGTCACACCCATCATGATCCTCGCCAAGCTCCTCCACTCTAGGGGCTTCCACGTCACAGTCGTCAACACCGAGCACAACCACCGGCGCTTGATCCGGTCCCACGGGCCGGACTCCGTGAAGGGCCTGCCCGACTTCCGCTTCGAGGCCATACCTGACGGGTTGCCGCCGTCCGACAGCGACGCCACCCAGGACGTCCCCTCGCTCTGCGACTCCGTCCGGAAGAACTGCCTCAGCCCGTTCCGGGAACTCCTGGCAAGGTTGAACTCGTCCCAGGATGTCCCTGCAGTGAGCTGCGTGGTCTCAGACGGCGTCATGAGCTTCGCCATCGACGCGGCCCAGGAAATAGGAGTTCCTGAGGTTCAGCTCTGGACTGCCTCTGCTTGCAGCTTCATGGCGTATTTGCACTATAGAGAACTTGTCAGGAGAGGGATATTCCCATTCAAAGGTAGGTACTTTTGATTACCCTGTTCTCAAATTTTTTCAAAGAGAGTAGTTATTGTACTGTTTGATTTCATTTCTCTGCGATCTTGCCGTTCTTGGCATTTAGCACCTTGGGTCCTTCATGTGAATGTGACAAACATGTTGTGAGTTTCCAGATGAGAAATTCCTCAGCGATGGCACACTGGACACGCCTATAGATTGGATACCCGGCATGAGAAACATCCGGCTCAAAGACATCCCCAGCCACATCAGGACGACCGACCCCAAAAGCATCATGTTCGATTTCATGGGAGAAGAATCTCAGAACTGCCTGAGATCCTCGGCGATCGCTTTCAATACGTTCGACTCCTTCGAGCGCGAGGTCCTAGATGCGATCGCCGTCAAATTCCCCTCCATATACACCATCGGCCCGCTTCACTTGATGGCAACTCGCCACGTGGAGGAGGAGGCCGAATCCGAATCCATAAAGTCGAGCCTGTGGAAGGAGGACACGGAATGCCTGCGATGGCTCGACGAAAGAGAACCCAATTCAGTGGTGTACGTGAACTACGGCAGCGTGACGGTGATGTCGGGGAAGCATCTGGAGGAGTTCGCCTGGGGGCTGGCGAACAGCAACCACCCGTTTGTCTGGATCGTCCGGCCCGACATCGTGAGGGGCGAGCCGGCGACGACCCTGCCGCGCGAGTTCCTCGACGCGATCAGAGGCAGGGGAATGCTGGCAAGCTGGTGCCCGCAGAACGAGGTGCTGAACCACCCATCGGTGGGCGCGTTCTTGACGCACTGCGGGTGGAACTCGGTGCTGGAGAGCGTGAGCGCAGGAGTGCCGGTCATGTGCTGGCCATTCTTCGCCGACCAGCAGACGAATTGCAGGTACGCCTGCACGGAATGGGGGATCGGAATGGAGGTCGATCATGAGGTGAAGAGGGAGGAGGTCGAGGGGCTGGTGAGGCGAGTGATGGAAGGTGAAGAAGGGAAGAGGATGAGGGAGAGAGCTCAGTACTGGAAGAGAGAAGCTGAAGCTGCAATTTCTGTTGGCGGCTCATCATATGACAACTTTGAGAGGCTTCTTGAGGAGCTCTTGCCTTCAAGAAAGTAGACTCTGCTTAAAAACCAAAGATCCTCTTGGGTTATTGTGTTCCACATTCATAGCTTGAAAAAACGCATCAGATCTTTATATGAATATAAAAAAATTCCTCAATCAATGCTATCAACGATTGCCTCTTTCAGTTGATCTTCCACAAAGAGCTCCTTCTTTAATACTTTTTCCACTTGATCACAGAAGCTTTTACATCCATTAAGAGCGAAATCCGTTTGAACAGAGAAGGGCCTTAACAAGGGCAACTTATAGGTAGGTAGAAGAGAGAAGGGGCGCAGTCGAGGCAAAGGATAGGGAAGTAGGGGGAATGGAATGCAAAGACTAGCGTAAAGATCGGACTAATGATCACAATTTCTTCTAATCGGGAGGCTTTTGAAGTCCAAAATAAGAGTTTTCCTCCTAAATCAAGACAGCGCTCTACTAAAGAGGAGTCAGTAGTGGATTCTCTCCCTACTTTCCCATAAAAAGTCTTTCATCGAGCCGCGCGTAGGAAAGTTAAAGTAGATACAAGGAATATTGAAAAAAGGACAACATTGCATAAGTTGATCTCTATTTTGGGTGCATATAGTTGCTCAAGTGACCTTGAAAAGAGGAGAACCATGCTGGTAAAATAGGCCTTGAGCTCGGGTTTCAGGTTATCTGCAAGATAAATCCCGAACCCGCCCCGACCCGACCCGAAAAATGTGTGAAAATAGCCTCGCTTTTTTTTTTTAGTGGTCCGGCAAAAAAGAAAAGCATGGGAATTATTTGTGAAGGAAAAAAACAAAAAAGCATATGAATCCACTTGATTTCATTTCCATGGGCCTCCTTTTCTTTTCCCAGACAACGAAGCCCATCAATTCAAAATGCCATTTTTCCCTCCAATTGTGCTCTCGCTCGTCTCTTCCATTTGGATTTCTAGTGTACCAGCCGCCGGAGCCAGCCACCCCTCCGTCCCGTGTGGCCACCGTGCAAATCCGCTACCCCGGGACGGCGCCACAAAGCAGGAGAAGTGGAAGTTCCATTTATGCTGTCGCGTAGGTTGGTGTTACCGGGAAAACTACTGGCCATACCGCGCATTTGATTATTCCGTTGAGAAAAAAAAAGTTTATTCCAGCAAATTACGCCCTTCATTCTGTGATATCTTCTCTGTTCATAAGCACGTTATTGGGTTTATTGAGCGCAGCCCCTCTCAAGCCTTCTCGCTGAAATAGACTATGTGCCAAGTGCTTGTTGAAATGTTAAAGAGAAGGGACGCCTTCGTATATGGACAATCCCCTCCCCTGAGAAGATCTCCGAGGTTTCTCAGTCCAAAAAGCTCGACGGGAGCTCAATTTATGAAGATCGGCGGCCTAAAATCCGATGATGGCCGGGTTGACTATTTGGATACACTCGTTGGTTCGAAGCGAAAACGTTCTGTGGTGAACACCCAGGAAAAAGACGACCCACGAAGAATTTCCCTGAAAGCGACAGATCTCATTGATGGTTCGAGGAAAAGCACGATTCCATGTACTGGGTTGAGAAGATCTCCTAGATTTATTGGCAGGGTTAGGGAACAAGAACATTCTCTGCCGATTGCTGAGGTAAAAGATTACCCTGAAAAAAATTCAAGCGAGAGCCTGGGGAGAAGTACAACTCAATGTGCTGGATTGAGAAGGTCTCCCAGACTGAATTGTGGGATTAGGGAGTTTTGCAGCTTCGATCGTTTGTTGAGGGTTTCTAATCAGCAGAATATCGCCGGGCAAGTTGAGAGGACCGACCGTAGACCTAAGAGAGAACTTAGGTGCTTGTTGAGGAGAAAGACTGACGAGGAGGATAAGAAGGACGCAACAGAAGATAAAGTTGATAATAAATGTGAAGTATTTGTAGCAGAAACACAAAGAAGCACTAGAAATGTGTGCTTAGTCTACCCGTCCTTAAAAAAGAAGAAAATGGAAAAATTAGGACTCTAACTGAGAACAAACATGGAGATGAAGGCTATAAGAATTGCCAAGGTTGGACTAAAGAACAAGAGGCTGCATTACAGAGAGCTTTTTTTTCTGCAAAGCCAACTCCACATTTCTGGAAGAAGGTTTCTAGATTTGTGAGTTTCTATATTCCGACTCTCTCGTGGACTATTTTCTTTGTTTCTTTACATTTTCAGATAAATATTTATGTGTGTTTACAGTGGTGCTTATGATGTGAATTTTTTCGCACATCGGCAAGGGCATGCATGCTCTACGTGCTTGTGGCAAGCTCATGTCTCTCATATCCAACTAGGTTTTTCTACTGCACGGTTACATATTTTGTGGGGTTGGTTCGCAAACCTTGTTATGATAGGATTGTACTTCCTATTTGAATTATCGTTGTGGAATTTGTTAATACTATAGATTTGTCAAGGATGTTGCATGATCTTGATCTATTTGGCATGACTTTGCTTGAATTTGACTGGCAAACCTTGGAAAATTTAGAACTTTTCGCCTTTAAAAT
This sequence comes from Psidium friedrichsthalianum, assembly GCA_019149425.1. NCBI lineage: Eukaryota > Viridiplantae > Streptophyta > Magnoliopsida > Myrtales > Myrtaceae > Psidium > Psidium friedrichsthalianum. The sequence continues at coordinate 29,274 of JAGVVM010003103.1, forward strand.
AAAAAGTTAGGCTATACATTAAAAGTGTAGTACTTAATTTTTACCAAAGATTAGGCGTTTATTCCAAAGATAAATTACATTGATTTAACACCCCCTTAGAGTTTGTTGAAAGTGAGTGGATACCATACATTTTTCCTATAATAGGTTACACCCAGTGTTATTGATTTTGTCTCCTGGTACTGTCAATTGGGAAAGAGTTTTAACTATACTTGGTATGCTATGTGAAACACACAATGGCTCCAATGTCATCCGGGTGAAGTAAAAAACTTTTAATAATTAATGGGATCTGTAACTCAAGCATATCTACGCTTGTTGAGGTAATTCACTCCTGCAGATGTACGTACTATAGAAGTTTCTGGAACTCATGTCAAGTTACTTCATGCGGAAGAAAGAAGATCATGCATTTGTTTAATTTTGGTGGAAGTTTAACGTGCCAAGACAGCTGAAATGAAAAATAAAGATCAATTTTGTGCAAATCCGAGTTGATTTTGATATTTTGGCATTTATCATACCTCACAAGTTCATGTAATATGCTCACTCTGCTATGCATAGAAGGTCTAGCCTAGATTTTGGTGCAATATACAGTATAAATGATATGATCCCTCAGAAGGCACTACACTCAAAGGCTATTTCGTTAGGCCGCCCTCTCACGGAACTGTGATCTCAAAGGTTTTGAAACTTCAATGTTTATTTGCAAAATATCCTCGTTATCTTCTTTTTCATAATTTTAGAAATCGTAGAAATTCTTTAAGTATATATGTTGGTGAACACCGTAATAGCCCCGGTCACAACACAGCATGACTTACAGCACCAAAACTTACAAGTAGAAGCCACAGCACTGCCATATGAGCTCGGAATATTTATTGTCTAAATGCTATCCCTCAAGAAGGGGTGAGCGTGGATTTAGCTTTTTAATTTCATATGAAAACCCTTTAGCTTTTTTTGACTTTGCTGTAAACTTCTTTATGAACGAGCCACTACATGGTCAAAAGGTAGGAGCTAGCATATGATGCTAAATGGACATGATGAGCTGACTTGCTCTGCCATCATTAGCTCTGCCATCATAATTAAAGCATGGTACCAGTTTTGTGTGATTTTGTTGCCATTTAAATGGTTTTCTATTCTGCCATCCTTGAATTCTGGATGACCAGGGTGCAAATTTTTTTTTTATTTCCACTATTAAAAGGCATGTCTATGAATTTTACAAGTAACTATACCCTAAATAATATGAGTAGGTGATAAATATGTTCTCCTAGGCATCCACTCGAATAGTAAGGGAACCCAAAAGATAAACCAACGACCCTGGACTGAGATTCTTCAGATGTTGATCTGTAACGAGCTAAAAACCTAATCATTTCAGGTCAAATTATATTTGATGAGGTATTTTCACTATTTTGAGGATGAAAGCCACAGGCCCATGGCTTTGATATACCAACTTAATATCTTGTTCAGATTACATGAAAATCAATTTGTCAACTGTTAGGATTATTTCAGACTTACGTCATGCTAACACGTTTGTTGCATTAGTACATTGAGTGGTCCTTCTTTTCGTCTCTCCATTTGCATGTGAAAAGGGATACAAAATGTCTTTCTTTCCCAGCACGAATTTCGAGTATCATGCATTCTGATGACTCCATCTTCATGTTTTCAAATCTAGAGATTATAATGTTGCCCATGCTAGATAGTACTTTTCATAAATTGTCATAAAGTCGCAGGTGTTTGCTTTGTGTGGTGGTAATAGAGTTCACATGGCTATGTTGACGACGTTATGTCATCAGAAAGCCATTTAGTGCAGATGTGTTGTTGGAATCTTTTTTCAATAGCATCAAACCATGGTGCTACCTGTATTTCTGCAGTATATTTACTACTAGTTCCTGAGGAATACTTGAGTCTGAAGATAATGCGATTGACATGCAAAATGCTCACAGGTACCGGGAAAGTCAGCACAGGAATGTTTTGATAAGATTCATTCGGATCATCTAACCCCGACTCACCTCGTCCTCGGTCCAGAGCAAACAAAAGGATGAATCTTGCATCGAACGTTCTCCACTGTCAGCAAGCAAGATTCTTAAATCCCCTAAACCATTGATCAAGAGGCTCAATTCTAAAAAGAAGAGTCTTCTTGCACACAAAACTCTCAGGCAGCTATTACAAAAGCAAAATCACTCAGACCAAACTTGTGAAGCAGATTTTTTCTCTGTACTTGAGCCCAATGTGGATCCATCTACTGAAGAGTTAACTTCTGTACTTGTGACCCCAGCTAACCAACAGAAAATGCAAGGGTCTCTTCTGAAATGCGGCGAAAGGTCTTCTTCAGGCAAAAAGAAGCGGTCTCCAGATTTTGCAGCTCCAGTAGGATACCTCTGATAAGCCCTCCGGTACTAAAGCAGGTTTAAAAACAGAGCATTGCATGACAAATACCTGGATCAATTACATAGCAGGGAAGCAAAGAGAAACTCGGCTCTTGAAGTAAAAGTTACTTCCGGGAAAGCAAACAAAATGGAAGTCGATGCAGAGAAGATGGTGGCAGTTAAAGCTGCTAAGCATGCCTTACTATCTGATGTGAATGATGCTATTAATCAGATTCGACATCTTCAAGGAAATGGAGCAACAGATTCTGATGAGGATGTTCTGGATAGAGGGGATGATGACGATGATGACATGGATGGATGAACATATTCTAGTTATCTTCCCTTGTTCTTAAACACATTAACTCCAAGCGCTAGAGTTAAGTAAGTTCGTTCTTTTCTCAAAGAAATTAAAAATAGTTCTTGCTTATGTTTTGTTTTTCGTCCTAACAGATGCATCTGTCCCTCTAGTTTTCCTTCTGCTGTGAAATCAGCTCACTATAGTCGCTTCCCTCCCGCTGACGCCTAATATCACTCAAGTGTTCCTCTTAGTAAATTCAACTTCCACCTGTGTCACAAGATCTCGAAAGATATTGGAATATCCTTCCATAAATGCATGCATGCTCAAGAGCACTACTTCACGAGTTTAGGGTGCATCTGCTCGACACTGGCATTATCCATTTTCGGGCTTATAATTTTCACGTGATCGTTCAAACTGGTGCCCAGGAGCATGCAATTGGCATTTTTAAGGATTAGATATACCAGGACAGTCTCATACACATCCTTCTATATCATCCAGTTTTGCTCGTTTTTAGTAATATAGATTACCGAGTGTGGTTGTTCCAACTAGTAAGAGAATATACAATTGGCATTATAAAGATAGAGTCGTATCAAGACCGTCTCGTTCCCTTGGCATATATAAAATCAAGACTTTGGCTTGGGAGAGCATGAGCATTTGGCTCTTTAAAAGAAGCCAATGGTGACAGACATGGTAATCTGAATTACTTCTCTTGGTCATCTAGCTCTCTTGCCTTGAACTTTGCATCAATTCCCATTGCAATTGTCTCCAAGACAGGAGGACGAGTTTGTTCTGCCGCACTCACCTGTAAATCGGGGTTATGAATTCGATGGTGTATGCTTGAATTATTACAAACAAACCATAAATTGAACTAATTTTTTTGTTGTTGTTCTCACTCATCTTTCCTATGTACATGTGTGTGTGATACTCACGGGAATCCAACCCTGGACCTCATATTCTCCAGCCTGACCCTGGCTCCTTTTACTAGTAGGGCCGAATGCTTATTGACCTCGTGCGTTTTTGATGCCATTTGTAATTTCCCTGGATTTAGTCTTTTTCATCTCTCTTTCTTTTCCATTTTTTTTTGGTAAGGCTTTCTTTTCCATTGTTTGTATCTCTTAACCAAAAAGAAAAAAATTATGTTGTCTTTCTTGAAGTTTGTTTGCAAAAAAAAAAATGCCTTTTTCTATATATCACGTAGGAAAGATGAGAGAATGTAAAACATTTTATCAATTAGAGGCTATCCTAGTCTTTTAAATAAAGAAATAGGCAAGTGGATTAGACCCACTATACTCATGTGCAGATGCATGATTATTAGGCATGTTGCGGTTGTGGTTGCGGTTCGAAATGACACAATCCAGCAAATATTTTTTTCGAAAAAAATAATAATAAATTAACTTTTGAGTCCTATCGAAATAGTGACAACTGTTCACGTAAGAGTTGTAGTTATAATTTTATTTTATTTTGAATTTTATATTAATTTCTTATGACATTTGAAGAGTCGTTTCGGACAAACGAAGAGTTGCAATTTTTCAGGCGTGACAGTTTTTGGGACAACGACAGTTTGTGTGTCCGAATAAAACTACTTTTGGACACGAAGAGTTGTGTTCCTTTGTTGTTTATAAACTATAATTTTGTTCATTGTTCACTTCACTTTAATTTCCAGGACTTTCATTTTTATTTTTCTCAAAAGAGATAGCTTCTTATCCTGTTGTTTTTTCCGAGAGATCTTGGAGAAATATCAGAATTGTTATTTTCTATTCTCATTGAGATTTGCCACAAAGTTTAATTCTGTTGTTCATCCCGTTGGATCATATTTTCTAACAGTTTTTTGTTTTTGATATTGTCTATTGGAATTAGACACGGAATGGGAAAGTGCAAAACGAGACAACAATATGCGAAAGCGTATATGCCCTAAAAATTTAGGGTAAGTAGTTTGACACGTGATTTAAAGCTTCTAAAAACCTCTTTTTAAGGAGCTGACATGCGATGGGTATGTCCACCCTTTCAGAAGTTAATGTAAACTTGAAATGACTGATTATACGAAAATTAGCTTAATGGGAAAATTGTCAAGATCCTAAATATTATACTTTTATCAATTCAGTCCTAAATTTTTAAATTTTGCCAATTGAGATTCTAAATATTTTTACGTTTTGCCAATTGAGTTAATCCGAACAATTTTGGCCGGATATTGCCGAAGTGAACACTGGCCATCCTACGTGGTATTGCCGTGCTAACGTGAATATTTTTTTTTTTTGAAATTTTCTTTATTAATTTTTTTCTTTTCTTTTTTCTTTTTGCTTTGTTTTTGTTTTCTTAATGTGGCCGCAAGGGTTGGCGGGCCTTCGCTTGTAGTCGGCGAAGCTAGCCTTCTCCGCGAGATTGTTTAGGGCTAAATTGACAAAGTATAATAAGTTAAAATTTTTTGAAGAATTTTTTCCTTGGCTTAAGTAAGCCTTTCGATCTCTATAAATCGACACCAATGACCTAGTCTATCTCTGGTTTTGTCGGTGCTAGGACAATGTTGTCCCCGCTACAGTTATTCATCGCCTAGTTCATTTTTACTAATTTTTGTGCTAAATATTCTCCCACAGGTTGACCCTGTGATTCTGTGATGCTTAATTACAACGCGCCACGTGGCACACCGCAGAGAAAAACCTTTGCTCCCACATGCCAAGTAGTCCATCTAAGTTAGGAGGACGGACACCCACGGAATAGATCAAACACAATGGAACATGCTCTGCTTCCCTTCATCATCCTCACTCTCGTCCTCAATCTCCAAGCCGGCAGAATCCCTCGATCCGGCATGCCGGAACACCGCGGCTCGCTGACGGTCAAGTATCCCTTCGGCACTGGCTACGGCTGCGGCTCTCCCCGGTTCCACCCTTACGTGACTTGCGTCCACGGGCAAGACCGCGACGAGCTGGTCCTCGCCACTCACACCGGCTCATACCCGATAACCTCCATATCCTACACAACCTCCACCCTAATCATCTCCCTCGCCTGCATGTCCACTTGCACCTCCATGAAGCCCCTCGCCCAACCTGGGCCTCGACTGGTCTGGTCCATTGAGCTCGGCTCCTCGACCTTCGTGCCCTCCATTGCAACCCCCCCACCACTCCCCTCTCACCGTCAAGGGCTCGCCCATATGTGATCCAGGCTCCTCCAATCTGTGTGCTTTTGATGTACGCATGTCCCGCCGTTCTCACCTCGGGTTGCCGCCATTTTCCCCAACCAACACGTCGCTGCGTCTACTCCCCGGCCCCGGCGAACTTCGACAGCAAGGCGAGCTGAACCTTCAGGCCTTGGAATGCAGCGGGTATGCCCGGTGGCATCGCTCTGGGGGCTACCCGACCGACCCAACCGCTGGTGGTGGAGTACGGGGGTGGAGCTGAAGTACACACAAGGGGCGTTCGATAGGAACCACATGGACACCAAGTGCCCAACTTGTGAGAAACACTGGCGGGGTGGTGGGTATGGCTCTCCAAGCCTTGCCTTTGTTGTGTTTGTGGTGCTGGTTATAATACCAGCACGGACTGCAACAATACAATCAGGCGGAGGGGAATCATCGGGAGTTCAGCTTCTTTTCCAAGCAGTAAGATTATTTCTTTTTATAGGAATTTTTTTTAGAGTGATATGAGTTTACCATAATAATGGAAAAAATTATTTATGCATGCATATCTCATATTTTCAGGGAAGAATCGTTGGAGCAATTTGAACTACAGGGCCTGGTTTTGATTGCTGCGGCCTGTTCATGAACCAAAGCTTGAGGAGATTGTTCTTTCAAGTGGGGATCAATCCATGAAGGAATCTGTAAAGACAGAAAGATCATGTCAAAGTGGAGAATAATAGGCCCCGCGTTTGATTCTTCATGCTCGATGAGCTCTTCTCTACTTTTGCATGCATGGGTTTTAGGTTCTATTCTTTTGCTGTTGGACATGATATTTTGCTCAAGGATTTTCTTAATCGACCCACTCGTGTTGATGATCTTCCTCAAACCACTACCTAATTGAATATATCTATTAGGTCATAACTGGTGCCAAGCATCCCATGCATTCAAGTGACGCTTGTAAGTGGGGAAAATTTTTTCCAAAAAAAATCATAAATTTATTGCAATAACCTTTGCATTTGTGCCAAATTGCTGACATGATGCGGCCGGAGCTAACTCGGACAATTTTTTTTAATAATACTTATATATCTTTTGTCGATTTTTTCTTTTCTTTTCTTTTCTTTTCTTCCTACAGCAGGCAAGGGATGGAGAGGTCGATCTGATTAGGGCCTTTGGCAAAGCTCGCCCCTGCTAACCACTGGCGAGATGGCAAACCTCACCGTCACTGGGTAAGGTAATGGTTGGCAGGCAAAGCTTCACTAAGAGTCGACAAGGTTGACCTCGTCAGCCCTTGCCTCTAGTCCGTCGCTAGACCTCGACAAACGGCTATAGGAAGAAGCAAGGGAAGAAACAAAATAGAAAGCAGAGAAAGGAAAAAAAATGAAAAAAAAAGAATTAATAAATCATTAAAATATTATCAAAAAAAATTTGTGCGGTGTTGACCACCACTACATCAATTGATTTCGGCCTTGGCCAAAAGGATTAAATTGGAAAAATTGTAAAATGTTTAGAATTGAATTGGGAAAAAATGGTTTAAGACTGAATTTTCAAAATGCAATAGGTTTATAATTTTGTTTGGCAATTTTCCCTTTAAATGCCCTTAGAAGACAAAAAAGTTCGAAAAGAAACTAAAAATATAAAGTATTAATTATTCCCAATGATTTAGGCTACCAGAGGAGATGAATTTTGATTTTCATGAAGCGAAAAAAAAAAAATTTGTTTATAAAAGATAGGAAAAGTTCATAATTTCAAGTTTGAAAAGTTCTTAAAAAAGGGAAACATGGAAGTTCCCTAACTGGTTTATAAATATCAAACAAGTTAGGGAACAATTGGAAAGTGGGAACCATATAAAAAATCTCTTTCTCACTCCCCTCTATAAAAAAAAAGGGGGCATCTGGTCGGCGGAGAGATTATCAAACATCTAAACATTACTTCGAAAAGTTTATGTCCCATATGATAAGAATCTGCCCCCTTTACTCAACCTATATAAAAGAAGCCAGGCCTGTTCCTGTGCCCGAAACCAACGTAGGTGGCTCCAGACTTAAACGCAACTTTCTCATCTAACGTTGCATTTCATTTGATTGTTTCTTACGTTGAAACATTTTTCAATGATGTTTTCTAATTAACTTCCATTGTAATATGAAACGAACTCCTCAAAGTACCATCGTGGCGATTGTCCTAGTCGTACAAGCATGGTCCGAATTTCCTATGTGGTCCGACGGACAAACGTTGGTCCTAGGTTTGGATCCTACTTGTTCTTCCTATCAGAAACCTTAATTCTCAAACGGAACATTTCAAAATAGGTATCAGAGTCCTCTCGCGTAATGTCCAAAGGAATCGTCAATGTTGGTTGCTCCTTCCCTACCCCGTTCGTCACTGCCTCACCCTAAGCCTCCTGCTACAGGAACTAACACCTTGATCATCTGCCCCCCCTCCCCGCACCATCATCTGATGAAGTTTCAGCAGCCTGGGAAGTTGAATCGAGCTAAAGTCAATCTGTATTGATCATAAGATCAGATGTACCTTGGCGGACGGGAGCAGGGTGATTAGCCCAGGTATACATCATCACGACTATCAATGTCATGAGTGGTCTTGGAGGGTGTGATAAGGTGTCGAAATCTCCTCCAAATGGCCATGCCAACGCCTGCTTCGTGTTTTCAGCTCCATCGGTGAAAGTTCTCCGAATCACAAGCATTGTTCATCACCAAATTGGCAAGGGGAAAAATGGTTCATCACAATGGCATAAACTTGCTTTTGTGTACTGGAAAATAGTTGTCGCAAGCAAATATATCCAGCAGTCACTCCACCGAAATCCAACGGACACCAAAAGATTCGTCTTTCTGTAAGCAATATCTCAAGGGGAAAACTAGGAAATATTCCACAGGATCAGCCTAACCCTTCATAATTCAATCTTGTGGAACTACACACACAGCTAAATAATGCAATATATGTACATCTTATGTAAGATGTGACAAGCAAGATGCAGAAGGCTGGATTCAACTATGAATCATTGCCGACTCTCAGTCACCTTCTCTCCACTGGTTTGATTTTCCTCCTTAGGTGAAAGGAGGGATATCGACGGGAGGAACGCCTCGATGTGTTTGTACATCTCTTTCGGCTTCTCTGAAATTATCGCCCATGACCACAATCCTTTATAACCACTAGTTGCCCGTTTCATCCACAATGCCTGGCCAAAGTCAGTCAAATCAATTCAACAAGCAAAAGAAGCATGTTATTCCATAAGAAAATCTACAAGAGCCATTCAGCAAAAATAGATCCTCCTGATATTTTGATGCATAACATGTAATCTTCAGTTGAAATGGTCTTAGATTGATTAAGAACATTTTGGTTATGAACATATGTTGCATTCCCCTTATGTTGTTATACAAGTTCTTGTTAGAGAATCAAAGACTTCTGAAGACAAACCTCTTTAATCTGTGGACCCCATTCCAATGGAAGATTTTGTCATAACTCCCCCAGATTATCAGTGCTGGCTGCATCAGAAAAAGATTCCAATGCTGAGAGGATTGCCAAGGAAGAGAGAAGATATCAAAAAATCAATGCGAAATATGTAAAGAGTAAATCGTGCGTTGAGCCTGACAGAATTTACAGAGGACTTCAGGAGAAAGAACCTGAGTTTATTTTGGGAAGATCCGACAATCTTCCTATCTTTGTACAAGGCAATGACCAGCCCTGTCCTTTCTTGAAGGTACTCCTTGCACATAACCTGCAGAAAAATCATGGCGACCTTCTTGAAATGCCACAGAACTCGATAGATCAAGATAAACATTTCCGAGATTGCCCGTGAGACACATAATCATATAAAACGAAAAAATTCGGCTTTTCATAAGTCAGTTGAAATGGCACAGCTAAGATTGATGACAGATTTAGCAATTTGTATCACAAGCAGCTGTATAATGTCTGCCGGCGCCTTCACGGATATATGGCCTGTGTAGTCTCAGTTCACACGGAACAAGCCACTTATTCATTTTATCTAGTGTCAGGAATGTTCCGTAGAGTTGGAATTGCCCGACTAAATGCGCCAATGCAATAGTCCTCGGCCTCAAATATGGGTAAGAGGGAATGAAGCCGCGATAGTACAGGGAGAATGTGAATGGTGATGACTCTACTCTCTAAAAGCAGAGCAGAGGCATTTCCATTTACGCACATTATTCTTTTAAACATCCACATAAAACATAACAAACACTGCAGAGCTGCTACACAAGGAAAGAAGCATTCTTCAGTTATCGAACGTAATCCGCCCGATAAACTGTAATCTTGAGCAATAAAAATGTGAACAAGACTACATCTGTATGGACAAGAAGTGGCTTAGTCAACAACCAAACTTCCACATTCAAATGTAGCTATCACCTGATAATTAACTGTTCAAACTTCCATCATGAATCAACTAAACTCAGATTCAGAGGCAATGCGCAAGAACACAAACGTGCAGCTCAGAGATTGTGACTTTCCGTCGAACTTTACATCAACAAAATCTTGCATTAAGCATGTGGGCATTTTCCTCACCGGCTTGTGAAATGCGACTTCGGACTGCCTCCTTCAGCTTCTCCGGCGTCTGTGGTAACAGAAAAACTCAGGGCCTCGTCCACGCTCCTCACCTGCCGAGACGACATTGTGGCCAATACTCACTAATTCCACTGAACTCCACAGGGACTGCACACATGTATTATCAATAGAACTAATCCGTCTACTGCTTATAGGCTCACATGAAACATCCCTCCTCCAGGTCCTCCTCCTCCATACACACCCCTGCGCAGCACAAAACCAGCTTCTCCACCATCGCCGGGAACTGCGCCGCCAAGCTATCTACGCCCACGAACCCGCCGTAACTTAGCCCCCACCACGTTCGTCTTCCTCACTCCCTGAGCCTCCAAGACTCCTGCAAAACGGGTCAAATGATGATTCGAGTCAGTCTTGCTCGAGTCATGTGGTATCCCGCCGTGTCAAAAGAATCGACGGTCCTACTCCTACCTGCGACGCACTGAGCCTGATACTGCTCGGTCCGCTCGGCCTCGGCTCGTGTAGGAATCGCCGAAGAACAAGAGGTCAGGCACGTACACGTTGAATCTAGCCATGAAGGGCGACATGAACCTCCTTCCACTGCCACATTGCGTTGGTCCGAGGCCGTGCAAGAGGAGCAAGTTGGGCTTCCTGGGCTCGCACGTCTTGGGGACCCAACAGTGCATCACCGTGCCGTCGCCGAGGTCGGATGTGGTCGGTTTCAGGCCCGCCGGGGAAAAAGGAGAAGCGCGCAACCATCGCGTTCCATATCACTGCAAAGCTGAAAGCACTTTGCCATCAAGATGTGGTTGTTGTCTTGTTGCTCTTTTCCGGGTATGATCTTGAGGTTTTCTGAGGAGTGGGTCGCTTTTGGAAGACGGATTAGAAGGAAAGAAATGGTGGGTTGATCGAACAATGAGGAGGGTGCATTTTTTTTATTTCTCAAAGAGCGCGATGCTATTGGATTTAGCAGAGATGGAGATTAAGGCAATCTGCTGATTAGGTATCTCCTTTCGGCCTGCTAATTTGGTGTTTACTGAGCTTGAAGATTAAAGGAGCTTCCATGATTATGACTTCAAAAGTCAAAAAGTAGATGGAATAGGTAATTCAGCTTCCCTAATGAACTTTGGGTTTAAAAAATCTTTGGAAAAGATTAGGATATTGGCAATCTTTATATTAGCTGGGCTTTCGGTATTTTCGGCACGCCAAGTTTAAGGGATGTTAATGAATTCTTTTTTGTTTTTCCTTTTCAAAAACCATCTTCACTGATATTGTCATATTTTGCGGTACCTAACATTATTTATTGTAATAAAAAATAATAAACAGCACGGAAAAAGAATGATACCAACTTTAATAATAATTTAGTCAATGAGTAAATAAATATATAATATAGATCAAATTGCTATAAAACTATAATAGAATTATATAGAAAGGTGAGGAATGGCTAATCGAATCTTCTTAAATTAGTTCTTGCCAACCGCGTTGAAAGTTTCACGAATTATGGCTTCTACGATGCAACAATGTCCATAAAAA